>JABASI010004604.1:0-13748 GCA_019776505.1 Tomocerus nigrus | reverse complement strand
CACGTTTACATATTCTATAATTTCGTAGCCACTTTCCATAATGATGAATTTTCGGGATTGCCGTAGACAATTTTTATGTAGCCACTTTCCATATTTCCGATGACACATTAATACACACCCTTATTTGGATTCTTGTTTCTATCCAGATTTTAATAAGGATCAAGACATTATTAGACTGTTTCTAGCATGGATGTGGGCGTCTTGTACACAAAAGGCCTATAGCGCTATCACGAAAGCAAGTGATATAATCTCGGCTAAACAATAGAAATGCGAGAAAATTATATAAGAAGCTTTCCATTCCATTTTCTATGCTGGAATTCCGATCCTTTCCAGAATTCTATATATTTCTAGTATCTATATAAATATGTATGAATGTACATGAGAATACGAATTCCTTATCTTGGCAGTCAATAAGAGATTCATGTACGGTTGTCTTAAGTCACAATATCGGTTTGCTTTCTCCTCGGCGTGCAGAAATAGAAGGACAACTATTTCAACGGAGTCAAACTAAAAAGCCGAGCAGGCTTAGCTTAGAAGAGAGAAAGTCGTGTGGTCTTGCTTGAGTATTGTATTCTAGTAAATAGTAACAGTGTCTATTTTGATGCTATATAAATATAGGAGCCAGGGATATTGGGTTAGGTACAGTTTCCTTTCCTTTGGTTGAGTTGGACTACTTGACTCTAGTCGACTGAACTGTCTCTGTCTCGCATTCGTATCCCGCCTTAAATGCCTCTGACTTTTATCGGCAAGCCAGTGAAATTGCAATAGAAGAGACCACAAAAGATTTCAAGAGGAACCTTCTCTCCAACAGAAAAACGATATATGGGATGCTCCTGTCTAATATTTCTTGTCGCGCACATTGCCCCAGCTGGTTTCCTGTTTCCTCATAATAGCTCTTCTTCCGTTTGTCGCTGGTGGAAGTCGAAGCGACCCAAAGGAACCCATCTCATTTCAACCAACTCGCATCACATCACATCAACAGCAAGAACCCTTATAAATACACGTAGCAAAACCACTCCATTTTCTCCACCTAACTATAAATACATACTACATACATCCTTGCTTTCATTCAATAACTCAATGTACTACACTACAGTCCCCTATTTTTTATGTAGTAGCTAAAACTACGCCTTTTTCTCCACGGGCCTAGCAAATATTATAAGGCTACCCAAATTCCAACCGAGTTTTCACCTTCGCCTTCTTTTGTGTCTATATGGTTAGATGGGGAAGGCACGTCGGAGCTTTGCTTTCTCCAAAATATTCGCCACACATACATTGCATTACAACATATACACTAATCTTGAGTGAATAGTGAGTTACTATGTAGAAGGGTATGTATATATTATGTATATAAGGATACCACATCTACTCGCACTAAATACACCACATTTAAATTTTTATGAGAAGCAGAAAGTAAGCTTTCTTTTTCCGCCTTCACGTGCACATCACCTCACATTACTGAACAGAAAGATTTGAATGAATCAGGAATGTGGAACATTTACTCAGTCGTTTCGCATTTCCACGGAAAATATTACTTTTACTACACTGCCTTGCATAATAATAAGTAAATACTTCGTTGCTAAACTGAGAGGATGTGCTCACAGGCTCACTTACTCTCTATAAACCTTTGATACACATTCCCTTTTTAAGAATTTTGCTATATCTATGTATCTATGTACCTTTCTGTCAATATATGCACATTCACTATTTTTATTTCTAATTTTATATCTTAAAATGAGCACAGAGCAATGGTACATAAATTTTATGTAAATATTTATAAGCGTCACAACATAATTACGCCCTTATGACTGTCACATTAAATCTTCAACGGATACTAAAAGTGTTTTATATGTAATATTATAGTGTATATAAGAATATGCTCTCACTTGATTCTATATCCGTACATTCCATGCGTGGAAGATATACAGCAAAATATACGAAAAATGCGAGCGAGAGTGAATTAAACGGATTCAATCGTTAAAATGTTCTACAGTAAATAATGTGGATACTCCAGGGTTGCTCTCTCTGCCATTTCGTAAACCAGAAATGCACATGCACAATAAACAATTCCCTTTTCCAATACTGGTACCTTTAGGTATGTAACTGTCTGGAGTTACGTACAAATAAAACAAATGTGTAGCTACCAGTATTTTGTAATTAATAGGGAGAGAGTGTGTGTCTGTGTGTGTAGAGAAAGAGTCGGCGGCGGTGGGGTATACAGTAAATAAGGAGGGATTGTAAATAATGGTGAATCCCAATTAGTTGCGATTAGGAGATGAAGAAGGGAAGGAAATGTTCCTAATAATAGTAGAGAGACACCTTTTACTATACTAGGTAAGAGAATAAGAAAGAGGTTGCAAGAGTGTATAACTGTTTACATTGTCTCAACTCTTGCGTACTCTATTTGCAGAGAAATAAATATTTAATACAACGGAATGGGCCAATACGTAGGCCTACAAGGAAATTGTGTGCCCGGAGAAAGGACGGGAGAGGAGAGTTAATCACTAGCCCTCCAGACCGGACTATATATACTACGAACTGAGAATGGATGCTCTCTATGTAAATGGCGTAGCAGAGTGAAGATTTAGTAATTAAAAGGAAAGAGATGAGGAGGAAGTAAAAGGAAAGGAACTTTGAGCGTCTAGTCCGTCTGTTGCATAACGTTAGCATTGAATTAGAGAGGAAAAGTGCTCCGGTAGTGTATTGTTTGTCTTGCCACGAGAGCCATTTCATCTCCATATGAAATGACTCCACCGTTTGTTTTCCCGTCAGTAATGGCCATAAGCTACTCTTTAAGTGTACATATGTAGCTAGTCTAAGTGAAAATACGTTTCACTCTTGTGAAAGCAACTGGAGTAACATTAGCAGAACTCATAGCCGTTTCTCAGTCATACGCCTTGCTCTTCGTTATGTCTGTACTGTGAGATATTCATAGTGGCCACTGTTTTGCATCGTTGACTACGTTCACATAGAAAACTCTTGCACGCTCAATGTCTACTCTATTTTGACTATTCTATCTAGATTATTATAACATTCAAGATATTCTAGTTCCCTTTTATTTCCCATTTAATCGTACGCTCACCCCCAAACTCCATACAAACCTAACTTAATGTTGTGTTATAAACTAAATACACAAGCACTACTACTTAGCTCTATAAATAGTCGCTGCTAAATTACTTTCCCCCTCTCTTTCTCCTTGTCCAGGGTCATTTGTATTATTCCCACATTTGAGACTTTGATCTTAGTAGATGAGCACTAAGCAATTCTATAATTTGTAAAGTTTGCTTAACGTGCAACTCATTTCTTCTCTGGAGAATTCTTCTATATACGCAATCAATTTCTCTGTCTACAAACCCCAGAAAAAATTACGACGTCCCAGAGTAAACATTTTAGAAGAATTTAATTTTTCTGCTCGGTTAGTATTATTTGTGTGCTTTATTTACCAAGGGTCCCTGTACGCTCTCACATCATTGTTTTTAGGGGTATACACCCACGTAGCATGTACGTATATTTTGTGGCTTCGTCTATTTCGCAGACAGAAATTCTGTTATTTTCATTAAGTAGAAAGGAATAGTTACTTTGAATATAAGGGCACTGGCAGTAAAGATGTTATTATATTATTTTAGTTTTGGATGTCGTTTCAGGAATTCGTTAACCTACCATAGCAAGTTGAACGGTTCCGGATTGCAACGTCCGAAACTCAGGAAGCCATGATAGTGAGTGTACATAGATAACCTTACAGTCATAATAATATGTCTACCTAGACTTTCTAGCACAATGTAGGTATTTATTTAGCAGTGCTTTGCAAACCTGCACGTATATAGTAGTTCAAAACAATTCTGAAGAGAAATAGAGAGAGAGGGGCATTATATATGTACTATGTGGACGGAAACGGAAAATAAATATAAATCAATTGAATGACGACGACAAACGACACAGAGCACATTCTCTTGTGTAGCCATGGATGACAATTGCAGCTTCACATTCAATTTTCACTGCACACCAACCAACCAGGCAGTCCGGCTTAACTACAAGACAATATTTCTCACCCTAGAACGCACATACCTAGCCAATATACAAACAGTATATTTACTTATTATATAACATACACTTAATATAGACGTTGTATAAAAGCTAATGTGAAAGGCAATAAGAGAAAGTTAAAGTAAGCAGAATACCTTTGTAGTTGTGCATAGAGAATTTAATAGGCATATGATATAATTTGTATGCTTATGTGTTGTGCATACAGTGGAGAGTGAGAGTGTTTTAGTTAGAAAGCGATCACATAGAAGAGTCGGCAACTTTCTCCCTTCTGCTTGCTTATTTATCTTTATTCCCACTCTGAGGGTCAAACCAAGTCCATATCTCCATCTCGTAGGCCGTGTCTGGCTCCCACTTCCTACATCTTCACTTTGTATTCGTGCATTTGACTCAAGTCATCATCCAAGTACCTACGTTCACTTTCCTAAAGTAACTTTCTTTGTGATTTCGAGAATGGAATTTTAAGTTTGACTGTCTGGTTGTAGCTTAGAGCGATGACAGTGAAAGTAGGACAATATCACTTTTACAAATAAGTCCTTGCTTCATCATTTCCAACTTCCAGTTGCACGTCATTGCTTTATGTCTCCAATGTAGCCAAAGTAAGTTGAAGTAATTACATACGATGGTTGTAATAACTATATGATAAGGAATAATAATAAGGACGACAGGAGGCAGCTTAGTTATCTTTCGTAGTTTCTAACTAATTTGGTAACCAGAAGAATTTGCGTGAACTGCTAAGTGGAACATACTACGAAGTCAAGTTATGTTAAGTCAAAGAACTCAAACTTGTGTGTTAGGAAGTAATTAACGCACATAGAATATTCTTACTATTACAATTAACATAATGCTTAAGAACAGGGACGAGGTCAAACCAATGGCTGCTTCACATCTATAAACTTGAATTAGAATTTAATTATTCATTCATACAAACTCTTAGTATAAATGAAGCTGCAAGCTTATGTCATTTCTATTATGCGGAATTGTATTATAAATTCCTATATAGAGGCGAAGCGAACGAGACATTCTCAATTGTATTGATCACTATACACATATATAAAGTGAAGAGAGAGAGTGAGAGAGAGAGAGAGAGCTTAAGTTCGAGTGAAAGTAAGCCTTCTATTTTATAGCATAAGTACTTTGAGCTTATTGTTGGTTTTTAGTGGATAGAGATTATAGGGAGCAGGCCGTCTCACACACCAAAGCGGAAGTACTGGAAAGTATGAGTTTCCCACGAAGTCCAAATTTCCCTCCCGTGAATGACCTGACTACATGCTGCTACTCACAGGCATAACTACATATAGGGAGTATGTATGTAATGTGCGTAGTGTCGCTGTAAAAGGGAAGCGTTTGAAAAGGAGCTAAACACTGTAGATATAGATAACTGAAAACTGGTTCGTTTGTTCTATTATGTTCTTGCTTTGCTTTCCCCTTGACTCTTGCTGGGATGAGATGTCAGCAGTGTTGATTGATTAATAGCACTTTCATGTGGATGATTAAATTTAACTGATGTACGAGACCCAAATGGAAGGAGGGCACAGAGCATAGCATAACTATTCAGTGCACAACTGAGCAAACTGTCTATACGTTGTTTTATATTCGCTACTACCACTCCGAACTACACACACAAACTATAATAACACTTTCCATACTTTCAATTTAATAATCTTCCGAGGAATCTCTATGCTATTTATACATATTTATAGGGTATATCTAGTAGCCGCATACATATATATTAAGTAAGCGGGAATTGTGTGTGCATTATTGTGTATATCTGTTGAAAGGATCTAAACTAACTCTAAAGTGCATAGTCGGGGCGAGGGGCAAGTAGTGAAGGAAAACAAGTCAAGGCATTTCACATGATTATCGTAACGTGCTTTCACCGAGTAGATTTTAGTTGGCTTTCCTCCTCGCTTTACTCAATACATATTATAATACCTAGACACAATAGACAAGCTCGGAAACGTTAAGAATTCACTACTCTATTATGATCCTGTCCTGTAGTCATGTATGCATGTACTTTCTTTATGACAATGTTGAAAGACGTAATACATCTTTGTAAAATATAGGTAGATGGGACGTGGTAGTAAAGTATAATAAAGTCAGAAGCGATGTGATGGGTTGTTAAAAGTCTGAATATTTAATACTCACTCACAAGTCCATTTCCTCCATTAATAGAGTGACAATGGATGACGAAGAAAAGTCAACATGTACAATGGAGAAGACATAGGAAAGAGAGCCAAGTCACAAGATCGAGTCTGGACTAAATAGTGTCTAGGAATTCATAACTTGACTTTAAAAATGAATAATACATTCTTTTATTTCTTCACTTACTCTATAAACTCGTAGATTTTAATGTTTTAAATAGTTCTATAGGGAGGGTGATGTTGTGAACTTTTATGGAAGGGAGTTTTCATAGGGAATGCAATCTATTGGCTAGAATACAACCTTGTCAGAATAGTTTAATGCTATTAAACCTCTGTTAGGTACTATAGTCAAAAAGCACTTTGCTCCGTGGAAAATTAAAAATAGAAAAGAAGAGGTTATGAAAGAGTAGGTAGCTACACGGCATGTCTACTACATTGTTGTGTAGGTGCTTTGTTCCATATTCATAAGACTATTTAAAATCCACTGCAATTTAGCCAGTGCTACATACATATTGAATTTAGTTCTTTGACTAAGTAATAAAGGAGTAATTTCCTTTGAACATGTGCCTGTCTATACATAGCCCATATAAGTAGTGCTTAGAATATTCCATGTGATTTGATATTTATGAAAATATAGTCTTATAGCTATTTATGTTTGAATTTTTCAGATACTTTGGCGAAAAAGGAGTGCAGCTACGAAGGAAATGGTTCGAGTAGTTGCGAATGAGCACTGAACTCAACTAACTCTCACTACTCTTTATTATGAGTGCCATTATTCTTCTGAATGCGATCATCGGCTTCCTTCTCCTTCTGCCAGCCGTCGTCGACTTGGCCGCTGGTGAGTCTCTATATTTATTATTAGTAGAATCTCAGCCATACTATCTCTAATATCAGCACTAAAAGATACTTTCTTACTTTCTCCACTGAAGAGAGATACATTAATATAATAATGTTAGTCTAGCTGCATAGGAATATCAAGTGCAGACAAATATTTTTTCTGGTTATAACTTCAGTCTTGTCTGTGCAGAATTACTAAAGAAATCTTTTCCAACATCCTATTAATATTACTTTAGCATTGCATAGTGTGGAGATGAACCTTATGGAAGAAAAGTGCACTGTATTATCTATGTACATACTTAATAGTGTGTTATTTTGGGGAGAAATGTACTACATGGAGAAAAGTGCGATGTGGTCTCGCATGCTCTACTCTAGTGTGCATTTTGAGTGCATTGGAAACCATAAATGGCATTCGTTTCCATACATTTGATCTTCTATAGGGAATTTCTAGTAAGATACCGGCTACCGGTATGAGCCCATTCCATGCACACCACGGGCACTCTGTTCAGGGTGTTCAAAGTTCCATTAGCAATACTTTTCCGTGATCATTACGTTACTTATAGGCTAGTTAGATGTTCTTCCCTGCGTAGTTAGTACTATGAAATATGGAATAGAAGGGAGTGAAAGTCCGTGAGAAAGTGCGTATAGACAATTTCTACACTTTATTATTATTACTTATGGCGCCGCAACGCTCGCCTAATGCGTTAGAGAAAGTGCGTGGAAAACACAAGAACAAGGACGACTCCCCTTCTTACTTACATTACGTTTGTTATTTATGGTGCTGCAAGGGTGGCAGTAGATGGGTTATAACACAAAAAATAAATTTCACCTAAAAGACTTGGAGAGCATGGAGAAAATAACTTTCTTCTTCGACTCGACCGGATAATACACTCTATTATAGGTATTGCCAGTTTTTATTGTGCTTATCTGGCTGAGTATTTATAGGAGAAAGTACAGATAGCCATAGCCTCAAACGTGTTCATTCACTTTTAAAATGAATAATGTCTCTCTTCACCGAAGAAAACTAAGAAAAAATGCAATCAGCGTCAATTTGTTAGAAGAAAAACATAAAGTAAAATCACAGTACGCTTTTCCACACAAGATTCTTCTATAGAGCAGTGCATCAAGACAGGACATATCAGCTCCTTGAAGATAAATAAAGAAGTTAATATTTCTCCTTATAACCACTTCTCCATATCAATTTGATAGAGAAATAGATATAAATGAAGAAATAACAGGAAATCCCAGTATTATATAATCGTGATGCCCTCTAACCCAATCGCAGGAGAGATACTAAAGGGAAAAGTACAGAGCACAGCCCATCAGTAACGTATGCTTTCTCTGAACGTAGTAGCAACTTAAAATAACACAACTGAAATGAAATACACAGTCTGTAGTCGAGTAGCACTCCACATTGTATACTTACCACTGTAAATCGATATGTTTTCAAATGGATAGCCTTCAGTTCATTTCACTGCTGCTGTAAGCACACACACACACAGATCTCTAGCTACAACAGCTACAACCCCTCATTACAATTCACAACCATGCTCAAACCAATCCACAGTGTTGAAGACCCAAAGGAAAGAACTTTCTCTGAAAAGCACAACTACACAGGCACTAACACAGATACACATTCATTTCATACTTCCAAATTCCCTAAGTTTGTCAACCTAATTCATGAACATTGTGCACTACTCCAACTCTACTTTTCCTTGAATCAAAAAGTAAAACTGCCAAGAAAACTTTTCAATACTTCGTAGAAAAACTCAGATTTCAACCACCAAAAGCAAGCAAGGGGTGGTGGCAAAGTACTAAGTAACTAAATGTAGATTACCTAGACATGACTTTATACACGAGAATACACATTTCCAATAGGTAGGTATTTATTCGTGATAAAAATACGCCAAAGTTGTATAAAAGATGCATCTACATTGGAAAGATAAAAATAGAACTTCTATTTTCAAGTCGAAAAGTTAGTATCCCTTCAAAATTATATTTTACTGATGTTTCTTAACTTATTTCATGGCATGAGCCTCCTTTTCCTTATAAAAATTCTGTAAAAGTTGACGAACTGTTGTGAACCGTGAACATCATTTACGGACAGCCCCATTAGGGAATGCAATGCTAAGATTACCATTTACTTACAACCTTTACAGACAAGAGGGTTATTTTTTTACACACTATATGGTTATTTTAGGTTTCGCATAGCAGGTATTGTTGCATAAAGAAAACAAGTCTCGTACAGTGAGAGGGGAAAGGAAGAGTGGAAAGTGAAGAAGGGCTGAGCGAGGTACCCAAGGAGGAATGAGAGTAAAATTGAAAGTGAGTGAGATGCATGGTGGAGTTTCTAAATGTGAACATTGCACAAGTAAAGCCGAGCTAAGGAAAGGAAACCAAGCCACCCATCTAAGAGAAAGTTGTTTCCCACGAGAGTGCAAGGCTTATCCTTATAAACACAAATACAAATAATAATATCTTGTTACATAGCTGGCTCTATATGGACATGCTAGCAATCCTTTACCTTTCATACAAATGAACAATGCAAAATAAAATAGAGTTGGCGAGTTGGGAAGAATTGAACTACCTAGCCAAGGCTCTCAGGAGCCTCCAACTCAACTAACAAAAACGTTACTCAATATAATCTACGTGCGGTTTCACTTGTCTTACCTTAATTCTATTTTCTATTGGTATATGCATATATTCAGCATTAGGAATTCCGGTGGAAAATGCTAGCACGCGATTCTATTATATTCACAATAAAGTATTAAGAGGGATATCTTATGCTGTCTGGTTTTTGAGCCTAAAATTAGGTACACTAGACAGAAATTCTTAGAGAATAACTATATAGTATAGTGTAAGCATAGATATAATCATAATTATGAAAGTGTTCTTCCAAAACACCCACACAGCTTATAGAAGTATAAAAATCAACTAAAATTGTGCTGAGTAAGCACAGTTGGCAGCAAATGTTGCTTGAGAGAGTTTTATTGAAGTCTGAAGTCTGGAGGTATCCTCTCTTGCATATATTATTGCAAAAGTAAATTTTTGTGCTTCTTTAGGAGCAAAAGAAAATTGCTCTACTACTTTTGTTATGAATAATTGAATGAAAGAGTCAAAATTCAGGGCAGAATTGCATTCTCTCTCCTGAATAAATAAACTATTTACATTTAAAATAAATATTTTCATAACTACATTGTATTTCATTACACAAACTCTAGAGTACTTACATATAACATGTAGTACATGCAGAATTTATATACGAAATTGAGTTCTTATCCGTTGTCTATGTTCTCCATAAGTTCAATATTTTTGTATCTACTTTAGGAAACAAACAGAAGTAAGTACCTAGGTGTATCTGTCTCACATTACTCCTGAAACTTTTACTGTAATGGGAATGAAATAAGTTCACTGACTGAATTAAGTACCTAGGTGTATCTGTCTCACATTACTCCTGAAACTTTTACTGTAATGGGAATGAAATAAGTTCACTGACAATAAGTTTTGCGTAACAGCAAACAGCAGTTTACGGTGAGACGCAAGACGCAACTAAAACTTCCAATGCAATGGATTCCAGGGTAATCGAGAACTTGCAAGTATAATGTAGGATATTCGTAAAAAGTGTTTAAAATTGCAATGAGATCTTTGTATAGAGAAAATAGAGTATAACTTTTATATCTTTTTTTAGCTAACTTACCTTCGTCGGTCAAACTAGAGGAAATAACTGCCAATTTGCAAAATATAAATTGTTTTTAGTCTACAAAGTTAACTTCTTTGTGAACTTTTGGGAAATCCCTAGATGACATTCATCCGAAAACTACAGATATTACCTACCAGACCACTACCACTACAGATATTAGGCATAATAATCCTTACACACTTTAGTCGTACTCATAGCAAATACTTATGTAGATCTCTTTTATCTCTACTTGTACATATAACTACAGAAAAACTTCTCTTTTCTATGGAAAAATAAAAGAGTTAGCCGGCTTAATTTTTCCATTCAACGTGTACTATATCCTGGAGAGTTAGAGTAAGTTGATAGTTTGTTGATTTTCTGTCTTTTATTACATGACTGGAGATTTTGCGTCTTTAGCTTCGGTATAGGAGGCACAGAATGCATAAAGACAAAGACATACGGAATACCTATCTAATTAAGAAAACATAAAAAGATTTGGTTCACTTTCATAAAGCTTTGCTTACGCAAACCAAGTAAAATTTAAAAGTTAGATTCTATCTCCTTCTATAAATAATCGGCAGAAATCTACAGAAGCTTCAAACATTTTACATCACTATCTGTAATACTCTTTTTTACCTGATACAGCAAGTTGAAATAGTATTATAGGTTACTTACAATAATTTGATTATACGTTAGTAATGTAAACTTAAGTTGAAAGTTTTTTCTTTTAGAAATTGCGTTTTTCTGTTTGGGGGAAGCTATAAGACAGTTTGCTGTTTGCTCGTGCTCATTATTACAGATTAGGGTGAATGCCTCAGTCTCTTTCGTTCATTATCTGGCCAATTGTTCATCAAACACTTTTAATTTCATGATCTTCTTTACTTTGAGCGATAGTAATTCTTTCGTGCTCTAACTACCTAATGTCCTATTTTCCGCCGTGAATGGTATAGCACCCTGATCACGGATACTATATTCTTGAAAATAGATATTGTGTAGTTGGAAGGAAGCATATGTGTCTTCTTTTACAATCAGGCTTCTCTTATAGGTAGAAACAAATATTAGCATTATAAGATGTTAGGGAAGAAGGTTAAGTGGTATAGCCTAAGGGATACACTTTTGAAAACACTTTATTTTAGAGAGTCAGGGCGTGTCAAGACTGGTGTGATGTTATAGTCTTGTCTCGTTTGGTGGATGTGATACGATGAGAGGAGAGTGAGTTGATCATCTTCATTAGAAACGGGTGTGGAGGCACTCAGGAGCATGTATATTGAAGATAATGAGAGACTTTGCAGTTTGCACTTTCTCCCCAAAGGCTTTCACCATGCTTTTCTCTTCCCGCCGGTATCTGTAACAGTCACATTGTATTTCACTGCCTAGTAGTAACTCCGCTATGATACACGAACATAAACTTACGTATTTCTACCTGCTCCATATACTTAACTGCTACTACTTAGATATAAAGAGTACGTGAACGCACAGAGTCACAGAAAAGTAAGTAGTGGAATGAAACAAAACTAAGTCCGAGTTGGAGTTTTATAAAACATAATGGAGATGAAGATAGGGAAGTGTTTCACAGTTTTCCCTTAATGAACGGCGATGCAGAGGATGGGGAAAGGAAAAGTCAGCTTTGTAAGCATAGCATGTAATCTAACACTACTACTGCAGGTAGATACAAAGCCTAATATTCGCTATTCAGCTACTTATTTGCAGTAGCTCTACCTTTCCACTGTTTTACATTATGTAGTTTAGCTTACCTTTATTTTACTTTAGTTCCCCAATCTTCACCATTGCATTTCACTAGTTTTCTCTGCCCTCAAGAAACTGTTACGTTGTGTTATTTTATTTTACAGTTTGTCTGCATGCTATAATGTACCTTTAAGCCCAAGGTGAAATAAAGGGAGACCGTGAATACTTATACACACTATATATACTTTTACATAAATGAAAGTATATGTTACTTTTATATCCTTGCCTTTATAGTTAACTTTAGCATAGTCAGCTAAGGTTGCTTTGAATTGACTTGACTTCTACGTATGTATAGTTTATACAGATATCGTGGAAGAGAGAGAGGGAGAGATAGGTTACTATCTTCTTTTACTTCCTCCGTTTATACTAATAGTAGAATGCAATGCATGTCCAATTGCCCATTTCATTTCTTTTCCCCCATTCAAACAAACATTCTCATTCTCATTCGAAACAAGCAACAACTCTGCCATTGCCTTCTTCTCTCCGGCGGATGTACGAATTGCAAAAACGAAAGTTAACTAAAGTAGGTAAATGGAGAAGAGCGGAGATGAGCTAAAATTGAGACAGGAAATAAAGCTAGCTGCCAGAGATAAGAGATACTATTTGTTCAAACTGTGTAAGAGCAAAAACAACATCAGCCTCCCTCGAAGATACTCCTGTTCCCCTGTCCAAACACGTTCTCCTAACACTTCCATTCTTCTCGCATACCTTTATAAAGGCCACGGACACAAAAGCCATTCTAGTGTCTACCTATTCTTTTAAGTAGGTAATGCTTTTGTATCTACCTATAATATACATACAGGGCTAGCCATATATATGTTTAGACAAAGTCTATGCTCTCTCTCCTAAACGGAGGCTGCTACCAAAATGAGGTGACCACCATTCGAAAGAGGATAAAATTTGCAACAACATAAGCTTTAACTACGTTTTTATTGAACTTGACAGAAATCAATAGACTGGATCTTAAAATGTACGAAAATGCTGTGTTAACACGTGTAATTGAGTGGATTTTTAAAATAAGAACGAGTCATCCAAGTAATCATCGGATCCGTTTTTGGAAATTTTCGCCTGAATCGGCAGATAACCTCGTTGAAACTGATGCATTTATGGTATTCCTGGACTTTCCACACCCGTTCGGGTATGGAGAAAGGCGATTTCGATATGGAGAATTTCTCCATAACTAACCGACTGAAAATCGGGATGTTTGAAGGAATCTTCCCATTTTAAATTCGCTCTTGTTATTTTTTTACCATTTACATTGGAATTTACTATTTCAACTAAATTGTAGCAATTTTGTCCTC
>JABASI010004603.1:0-13753 GCA_019776505.1 Tomocerus nigrus | reverse complement strand
GAAATATAGAAGGAAAAAAGTGAAATTCTAACTTTCAAACATCCGCAAGAGCCTACCTTCTCCCACATCCCCATGGTTACTCCACATATCTTGGGTATTTATAGTGTGTGTAGCATCAGCATCTATAGGTAGGTATTGGATTTTCCACATTAGGACACAACAGGTATATAATATCATCAATAAAATAGTTGGGCAGTACTTTGAATTATTAAATATAGTTGACATTAGTTTAGGCTGTCACAAAACCTATTTACCGGTCTGTAGTAGGAGGTACTGCTTTTTATTGATTCTTCTATCTATTCTGACAACTTCACACATCAATGCCAAACGACATCTTTATTATGGACAGCAGCTGCTCCTAATTTAAGAAATCGAGACGTATTACCAGCAGATACACTAGCGGCACTGTTGGCGTTCCCAAATGAGCTTGAAGAGGAATTCGATGCCGGAGCCGCTTCAGTGGCAACTTGAGTTCCATCGCCCCGGAGAGTGGATACGCATTTCCAATTTCCAGTGTAGTTGGCTAAAAAACAAAGTATACCTTTTAATTATGTTAATGCTATAATAACAAATCAGGGGCATGAGAGAAGTCAGGTCAGTCACAGATGCCACTAATACTGTCTACAGAATTAATAGTTTTCTGTACCTTTCCATAGCCTGACACACCCGTCATCCCCAGACGAAGCTAAAATTGTCCCTGTGACGTTCCACGCGACTCTCCACACCGTTGAATTGTGATCATTACATTGGGCCAAGACACGTGTATTGAATTTTGTTGCTCCCCCTAAGTTGTCGTCATCTACAGTACTAAAAATTACAATTAATAGAATAATTACAAATAACAATTATTTAGGAAAATGAATAGACAGCAGCTTCTTCAGACATTCAGATCATTTACCCCACTAAGCTATGGGCTTCCAAATTCTTACATTCTGTGTACTTACTTTAATGGTTCCAAGGAATATATTTTTACATCCTTCGTAGCTATTCCCAGTGTATGGTGAGATCTTCCTAGATTTGGCGCAAATGACAAGTCGTTTACTGGCTCAGTAACGTCTTGTAAACTTTCCGTTTTGTTCCATCTTCTCATATTTTCGTTAAACTCGTATATCATAACTTTAGGAGAATCAGCAGTAGTATCGTCACTTCCAACAGCAATCAGTGGAGCATAATGCCGGGGATACGAAGGATTCCAAGCAATGCAAGCACATGACACTTTGACGGAAATTTCGTATTGTAGTGACCATTGGGTTAAATTCATCACATCCGGTGCCTCGTATATTCTCACAAATCCATCAGCTGAACAAGTTGCTAGTACAAGTCCAAGATATTTTGGAGAAAACTTCACATCCGTGACACTTGTTCGCGAATCAACTAAGGTAGTTCTCTTCACCCAATGTGTGGCAGATCCTCTATCGGCAGCGCCTTCTCCAACTTAACAAAATACAACAAAGGGTCAATTCATAAAAATTAAACTTTCTATGACAATTTTTTTAAATGTGGTCTTGTTGTTTTTTATGGTCTTACCAACTTCCTCCCACACAGCTGCTGTCCTATCGAATGAGCAAGTGGCCAAAACTTGTCCATATTCTGGGTTTGCCCACGTAACCTTCCAAACCGAACCGCTGTGAGCCTTCCAAGTGGCTGTACAATTCCAATTTCCGTTTGTTGTATTGTCTGCCTCCCAAATTCTTACTGTCTGATCGCTGGAACATGTTGCCATTCGAGTACCATAAAAGTCGTAAGCGACATCATGGATCAAATCTTTATGTTCCGTCTTGATACTTCTGGCGACGAACATCGTCTTTCCAAAATGTAATGCTGTGATAATTTTCAATGGACCAATTATAATATTATTTCCCTTTTCAGTGATAAAACTGTAACGTACGTGCTTATTGACTGAATGGAACGAAAGACAGCCGCAACGAGACTCTTTTACTTTTATTATTAGGCTTTAACGAAATTCAATTGCCGCGCTTTAGAAATACACTGGAACAAGTAAATCTTCTTTGTAGTTGTGAGTTTGTGATTGACTGACTGGCGACTGGCGTGTGTAGCGAGCGCATATCTACCACTGCACTACCTACTACTACTGTTGTGTTTGTCTGTTGTGTTTGTGATGTCGTAGTTGCATGTCGCACCGTACCCCACTATTCCACAATCGTCTTAGTTGGTTTGATACCATACATGAGTACATGATTGTCCACTCCACACATTCACTTTCACTCCACTGCACTGCACTGTTCCCACAACACATCATCAGAATCATAAACCACCACCTGCTTTCACCTAACTGACCTAGACCAGACCTAACATGACGATTGACGCTGACCACTACAAGCAACTGCATAAGCATAGCATAATGAAAATGATACTACTAGCATTCCTAATAGAGGAATTTCTGAATAACCCCAAAAACTTAAAAAAAGATCGACATAATGTTTCCTGACAACCATGCAGACAAAGTATATCAATCGAAAGGTCTCTAAGAGAGCTTTCGAAACCCACTTGGGGTACTTTTAGCTACATTGATCCATTTCCGAGTAATCCGTGGGAAAAATTCATGTCTAGTGGGGGTGAAAAGGACAGGATCTGTAAAACAATGTCAATAGACAAGAAAACCACACGAGCAACGAAATAATATTTTAAGATATACGTCGGTCAGTACATAATATTGTAAATATTAGCCTATATAAGAAGATTAATCAAAAGTGCCTTGTCAAAGTTATCTGCGATCAATTCATATCACTGTCCGACCGACTATCCCGCCACACCAGAAAAACTTCACTTTCACTTTTGGTTGAAGTAAGGCAAAGGTCGCATATTTTTGAACTCCCGCCGTCATTATACACAGGGCCGTATGCAACTGGGTTTCGAGGAACCTAACCTAACCTAATAAAATGAAAAGCATAGATAGGTATTCGTGCGACCTCTGCCTTACTCCAACCTCACTTTTTAATATAAGTGACACTGATGCGTTGGAAAGAACAGAGCGGAAAGTCATACGGATAGTTTGGGCTGTGTCACCCTGTATATACTAGGAAAAAGAACCTCCGGTTTTCAATGGCATTCACGTTTCCCAGGGTACATTGAATGAAAGGATTCGTGCCTGTTTTTTTATCGATTTCGTTGGTGGTTCATACAGAAGATATAAAAGTGTTCAAAAAAGTAATACATTATTTATTTTTATGTTTTCAGTTACTCAATGCAACTTCCCTGAGATTCAATCAGTTTCATTCATTTTCGTCATTTTCGCCAAAAATCATTATTCGTCTTGTTTAAATATATTATTTGAAAACTTAAAATCATCTTTCTCTAATACCGATATTGCCCTGTGCAAAAGCTGACCCAATTTTTTGTAGAACAACTAGTTCCCTCCGTCTGAGTTCAAAGTGACATAATGGGAACTTATTATCCTCCTCCTTGCCTTGACTTCAGTGGACTTCCATCAGGATCTCCACCAATATCCGTTTATCGTACTGGGAAAGATGTGATGCCATTTCGGGAAGGCACAGTCATTACATCTTACATGGCAGACTACATACCTCCGAATTTAATGCCAGGATACATGGGACACCTTCCCAAGATCAGCCACTCATTTGGTAAAATCCTAATAAATTATCGTGATAATACTTATCCGTTTTTAACATTATAGACAAGTAAATACATGCATACGTTAATACAAAGTACAAATAGTACATAACATAAAAATCAAGCTAGTAAGCTACAAGACAATACCTAAGATTGTTTTACCCTGTTGATTTTTATTAGGAAATACGTATGGGGCAGAGACAAAGAAATATTTCCAGAACTACCGGCATGAAATCCTCAGTCGTACTGTGGTGAGTGACTGATATGTATACAACTAAGACTCTGAGACAGAAAAGGAGAAAACTATTTAGGTCCGGTCTATTCATTTGTTTTCTGTCCCAGAAAATAAGTAAGTAAAATAGTGGAGAACATAAACCACATCATACCAGGTTAGGTACATTACTAAATCTGGCCTACTATTTGAGGAGCAAAGAAGGAATGCCGAACGGTTTGATGCAGTTGTTTACTGTGTCCCTGTGTGTTGTGGCAGCCTATTTCTGCTTGTTAGTGTAAATCTGCTGATGATAGTAAAAACTGTGACACTGCGAATGTAGCCATATATTTGGTGACCGCCTACCGTGACTGGTTGTAAAACGTCACAGTGACTGCCACATGATAATCAATTGTCGTCAGATGGAATAATGTTCTTTGTATTCTCTGCTTAGAAGGAACAAACTCGACCAATGGTGACTCGTTGACTGACATATTTTATACTTATTGTTATTACACTGTCGGTTTTCATTTAAAGTTAATCATCTTTTGACTTAGTGTGGTACATAAAATGCAGTCAATGTCATTTCCCCCAACACCCTCTCTGCTGTGGTAGTGTAGTGTAGTCAAATAATAGGAAAAGTGGTTCTTCTTTAGAAGTTGAGCAAGTATCACTTAGAGGAAAGTAAATAATTAGGTTGTTATTCGGGAGCGTGTTCTTTAAGAGGACAGTTCGTGACATGAGACGACGCAGGTTCCATATATAATAAGTTACATGTAAAAAAATCGTTTTCCATTTTTCTGGGAATACTAGAATACTGTAATTTTTGATTTTCATAAGAGCGTCAGTTCCATTGATGCTTCTCCTACGTATGTATATGAGAATTGTTAGTCATAATTTCCATACGTACCTACTTATTTTTAAGCTAGTTGTATTCTCTTCTTGCAAGCATCAAGGAATAATTTTTGCCCAATAATAAATAATCAATGTAGGAAATCAAACAAAGAATCTTGGAATCACTTATTAAATAAAGTCAGACAGGTGCTCCCAGAGAAAAAGAAAAAAAGTTTTCATGTGCTTAAATCGGATAAGTAAATTCTAGCTACTATGTTAGATAGTGGTATCCTTTCTTGGATGCATACTCAGACAGTAATAATAATAATAACTATTGAAGGATGCGTGCCTTGGTTTACATATTCATGGTACAAACACACATAAAGCCTCGGTAGTACAGCACAGCACTATATTTTACATACTGGGAAAATTCAGGACTCAGGAGGCAGTTTTCCATGCAATTCACGCTGACTTAGAAATTCGCATTTGACACTGCGTGAGATGTAATGTGACTTTGTTTTGTTTGCTGTCTTTTCCCTCACAGCTAAACTAAAGTACATCATTTGCTGCTGAACTGTTATTCAGTAGATCCTACGTCCTCTACATTGTGTGGAACTATATACACATAGAGAGGAGTCAATTTAGTTTTCATAAGGTTGTCAAAGAGTACGTGTAGAATTCTTTTTAGATAGTATGCTATAATATAGCTACTAGAAATCATTGAGTTTCCCAGCTAAGCAGATTTAACAGGATTTAGGCAGACAAATCTTGTTACTCATGAAAATCTAAACAGGATCTTTAATACCTGCCAATGCATGGATGGAAGGAGCGGAAGGGCTATAGGACTCGCTTTAGATTGACTACTATGGCATGTGTCTCAGTCTTCTGTACACATTTACTTAAGAATTGCACATAGTGAAAATAATATAGGTGCAAGCATACTATATATCTGTTCTTCTATAGTGCTCTAGCTAGGCTTAACCAATATCCATTTGCTCGCAGTCTTTGAATTTGACTTAACTCTTAACTGCAAGTGTAGATTTAAAAGTTAAGTTGAAAGCGAAAATGCACACCTGAGTGTAAAACTCTTTACTTTATTCATAGCACTTTCCCAAGGTATGTACAAAAGATTGCACTCACTTTTCTCTATGTCCAGATCGTTTTCCCACTTTTCTATACATAAAAGAAAAAGAAAATAACTTTAGAAAGTCTCAGGATTCTCTTCCTTTCGGCAGTTTTATCCGCTTTATTTCTTTAATACAAAAAGACTGGAGATATAAAGAGGAGCGTGAGTAACTTCTTATAAAAATATATACAAACCTACTTACGCTAGGTAAATAGAATAATAGAATTTTCTGTTTCACACTATGCAGTGCACACTACTAAGTGTATATGATATAAAAGGTTACTGCACAGTCTAAAGCCGAACTACGTACCAATAGACGACGACTCTGTAGTATACGAAGAAAATTCTCCCCAGAAATGAACCTGGCCGATAGATGTTAGACTAGACGTCGGCATAAGAAAACGGAAAGTTGTCCTCTGCTTTCTCATTTACTTTTCGCATAGTACTATACAGACGCAAAGAAAAGAGCATTTCAGATTCTGTAGTGTGGTAGAGTTTCAACTTTGTATTGTACTGTCGTAGTATTATGAATTTCCAGCCCAAAGTATAATTGTACAAGTAATAATATAATACCAGCGCGGCTGTGCTCTAATACCGAAAAGTATCCTGAGAAAGACGAACAATAGACAGCTTAGCAAAGTCAATGGAAAAACTTTGAACATCATAATATTCTTAGCAGTACATATTACCCAAACACCCAAGGTAATGTCATAAGAGACTACCTTTCCCCACAAAGAACTTTCACTTGCTTTCCTTTACTCGCACTTCCTTCTACGCTGTGGCGTTACGGCTTCTGTTACACAGCCACTGTACGTCGACACACCAAATAAATAAACCACCAGAAGGTGAATTAACTCATTATTATAACACTTCTCAGACTAAATCTACTTTCATTACCCTTTTTATGGTCTTGCGTAATTGTCTGTCGTCTGTAGAGTCTCTTTCGTCCTTCTTTTCATACACCTTTGACAGTACCGCAAAACACGTACAGAAAGCCATTTCATTTATGATTGCATCCTTTAAATATTACCATGAAACTTCTTCTGTCATAAGGTAGTAAAACAAATTACGATCTCTAGCTAGCATCTCTACCTTACACTATCTCTAATGGGCTTCTAAGAATAAGTTTCCTCAATGCCTTTACCCCAAGACGTGATTAAAAAGACTGGATTATTGAAAAACGAAACAATTGAATTTGCATACATAAATGTGAATGGTTGCGTCTTTTCTAATCCAGAGTTATCCGTAGTATTATGGCTATCCGACTAAATTTCTTCGGTCGGTAGATGATGTTGGAGTTGCAACCGAGACTGCACGGCATTCTGTAGTACAGATATAACATGCATATCAGCGAGAAGAGAATAATACGAAATAACTTCGATTTGAGCTAAAATAGAAAGTAGTGTCGTGACTTTCTAAGGTTATGATATTAAAGTGATGCCTATTGTGATTTATTTTAGCGACCGAAGTTCACCTACGGACGTTTGCCCTGTGACTTTTCCCCTTTTCCGGATGTAGCCATTGCTGAGAAAGTTATTAACTGGAGAAAACTAAATGACACACCTAACATTCGACCCATGAACCTGGACTTCAATCGGTCTTGCGAATTAAACCGATTTTATAACGTAAGTTGTATTCCTGAACGTTTTAAGGAAATTGACAATAAGTAATATCATGATGTCCATTGGAGACCTTTTTACCAATGTGAACTGTGAACGTAACCTTTGTTGGTGTGGCGTCTCCGAAAATTATTTGAGATTAGCGTAGGCACAGTGAACCAGAAATTGGTGTCAACTCTGATATTTAAATTCTCAAATGCTACTTAAGTACCTACCTATATACATCTTCGCTACATATAATATTATGTTAGTTATTATATAGCTTGGGTAGGTACAAGACATATAGTAGTAGTTAGGTACGCAGGCCGGCAATCGGCCTGCGTACCTAACTGCTATATTATGTAGTCATTTTACTTCAGGGTGTAAGAATATTGATGTGTTTGAGTTTAACTATCAATAAAGTATCCCAGTAAGTAAAATATTTACGGTATTTATTCACAAAACAAATTAAGCTGGAGATATGACGTAAGATTTCGAAAAATCATCCGATTAGATATTAAATTACCCGGGTAAAATTAAATTATCCGAATAAAAATTAAATTTTATGGATAATAAACAAATCATTCGGATAAGTTCTACATTATCCGGATAACTTAACTTTCATATTATGGTCTATTTTATATCATGGCCAAAGGCGACGATCGGCTGATAGTCTCTCCTGGTGAGTGATAATATTTCACATGAGTCATTGTCATGTCATTAGTTACTATAATACTATAGAGAAGGCTGAGCGAACTGAGAAATTTTTGCCAACTTAATTTCGTTTCTACAGAACGTAGAGAACTTACATTCTACAATGGGCAATGGGTATCCTAAATAAAAATTTAGGGCATTTACTTAAAAAGAAAACCTTTTTGCCCACATTCCTGCTGGCCGTCTTCACTCGGTATCAGATAATGGTATTTTTGATTAAGATATCGCAATTTTTATTGTGTGAAAATGATGGTAGATATTTTTGGTCATGTAGAGTATTTCCTTGATGTGTTGTAGCAGGCCACTTTTGATTATTGTAAAGTGAAGATGTAGAAGAGCCAAGAGCCCAAGAGAGGTATCTATCTACTCATCCTTTTCTACTTTCACCAGTGAGAAGGCATTGAATCGAGTGAAAACCGCTAAACCGACACTAAAACATGTTCATCGAATCGATAAAGATCCATAAGCACTCGAATATATTGTAGGCTATTATCTTTTTATAGTGAAAAACTGTCGGTACACTCCACTCGAAAGACACGTAAAAGTTTCTCGACTAAAACCGCCTTTTCTGGTACCTAAATTACTATACTAAGAATACATGTAGGACCAAATGTGTATACTTTCATTTTCTCTTAGTATTCTGTGACTTTTATAGCTGACGGAGCGTGAGGTGAACTCATTTTTACCTCCAGTTTGAAAGTTTAAGGAATTTTTTAGAGATACGAGTCATGTTGAAGTACACAAAATGAGTTTGTGCATGAGTATACTTTTAAAGGCGGTTTCCAGCCACCTATCTCATAGATTAAATCAGAGTAAACATTGCTGCTGAGGTAGTCGTAAGTAAGGATGGATGGAAGGACTATCTTTGGATATTTTCTACTGAGCAATGAGCAGTGAACATTCGTTTGCTTTGCCTTGACATTAGTTGTCGTTCCTTTGTCAGGTTCATTCATTGCCTTGATATTTCTCGAATAGAAAGCTATGCTGCTGTTTCCTTTCTTTTCTTTGACTTTTCTTTCATAGCTCTTTCTTCAGATGATTTCAATTTGAGAGAAACTTTCGCAACGTATCTGAACAGAAGGAAAGTTAGGGAAAGCTACCTATTCATTTCACGATCACGTTGCACCGTTTTATCGTCTAGCAATCCATTATCCGAACTGAACTCTCATTTCTCACAATCCAAAGGTTTTGTTCAGCTAAGTTCCATTGTTTCAATACGGGTTCGAGGAATCATGAAAAATACGCATTAAAATGTGATTCTAAATTATTGCAACGTATTTATCTTGAAAAACACAACTACACTTCAGTCACTTCAGTAGTTTGAAAGCATTTATTTTTGCCGTAACGTAATCTGGATGAAAACTTCCTATGTGAAATGTGAAGGACCCAACAAACGTGTTTTAGTATCTTTCACTCTCAAACTCGAAACCCTGTTTCTATCTGCTATTCAATTCATTTTTATTCTTTCCCTTTCATAGCAAGGCAAAGGCAGCGTTAAGCAGTTACCTTTCTATCCTAAACTCGTGCTACCTATAAATTCAGCGTCCAGTTCTTATGTTTACCATTTTGTCAAAATGAGCATAAAGTTAGGGCCATCACAGCCTTGTTCGCTTTCTAAAATCCATTATGCTTTTCATCGTGTATATGTACATAAATATGTAGCATTTCTTTGTATTCTACTCAAATGGCTCGTTGCATTCTCCATATGTTTATGAATGTGGTTCGACAATGCATTTCTCTATGTGTATTTTTTGGCAGCAATATCAAAAGCATCGAGATTATTATTTGGACAAAACGGACAGCCTTTATCCAGACCAATATTTCGACTTGGGTCGTCCTTACCCAGTCCGATGCCCTGTAGACGAGAGGTAAGTTCTTAAATTTTTAACCATCACATTTCTTGCCTAAGTGCATATTGTTGTTCCTCTTGTACTGGGAATTTCAAATTATTTTTTATTAAAATTTCTTCTAGAACTTTCAAAATCCGACGATTCCAAGACTCTTGCAACAAAGAAGCATTTCTGGGTCCACCTTTGCGTTGTAATGCAATGCCTTGTATTCAACACAAAGGCCTTCTGGAATCGAGAAAAATTCCCAAGTTGCCTCGTGAGCCTTTCCAATGTGACTTGGCTAAGCCTAAGGATCCAAATGAACAGGAAGTTCTTCTCATCTAACTTAAGCCTGCCCACTAAAGTCGATGTCAGCTAAATCTTGCAGTATTATCTAGCAATAAGAAAAATGTAAATGCAATAGAGCTACACAGAATACCGTAAACTCACTGAAGCTTTAGTCAATATCTATCCTACTTTCTTTTCATATGTCTAAATTGGTAAATTGCTTTCTCGTCAAATGATTTTGAATGTAGTACTACTAGTACTACATATTATCACATTACATAACTACTAATATGCAATAGTCGCAATAAAAATATTACTGAAAAATATGCAATTTAAAAAATGACATCCTATTGTTAGCATTTTTGTGGTTGGGTAGCTCTATTTGAATTGCACATCTATTATCACCGGATATCATCATAATATCACAATTTAGATATATACCTTAACTTAATAGGAAGTTCTTTGCAAGAATAGCTTTTTTTCATCCTTTATACATTTCTTTAGGTTCCAGTTAAACTTTGAGAAAATTAGCCTGCAGGTTTGTCTACTTTCAGTACAAAAGAGTGAATATATAGTTATAGAATTCAATTCTGAAAGTCATTCTTGAAATACCCAAAACATATTGGAACCCTCCAGTGAAAGAAAATTTGATGATGGATCCTTCAGGTGCAAAGTACTTCCAACAAATGCATTTACCAGTAAGCAAAACCAATTTCGAGGAATAGGGCTCTATAGGTAAGTAACACATTTGAATAATGGTACAGCACATACCAAAGCATAATAAATAGTCGTGAGAACCTATATAGCTGCTTTATTTTACTGACAAGAGGTGAAAAGGTTAATATTCAATGAATATCTAATATGTGCTATAGATACATTCATGCACATCGGGTCTAAGATATTTTATTGAGTGTAGTGAATATGCGATATCCTTCATTCGTATGGATAATATGAAAATATGAGATATCATTTCGCTTGAGAAGTTTTGAACAAGCTGTACTGTCTGTCTCCCATTTATAGCAATGCGCACACAATTCTCAAATCAACCTCAAGTCAAGTCTCTTTCAGATATTGTGACACAGAAGCATATCTCACTATACATCTTTTTATTCATTTCAATGGTGTCTTCTTCTCTTCTTCATTGTTGTGTCACTTTCATTCTGCATTTTCGTTATCTGTCTTTTCTGAGTCTGGCCATGGCCTATTGTAAGAGTTCAATGATCTTTTCTCATTTAGAGTTTTAATCATCTCCGTTTGGAAATGAAGTCAAAAGTAGGTATATACATAACTCAAAGTTGTTTCACCTAAAATGTCACTGGCTACATTATATTATACTTGATTCCGCTTGAGAGAGTGGTATTTATAAATTTGGTAACAAATGAATTGAAACTGTATTAATGCGTTTTGTGCAGGACATGATTTCTTAAATCCGTTAGTTTCATACTTTAAATGTATGTGCTACAATGATCCCCGATCGCCCTGCTAAATGTAATTTGTATTTATTATGAATCTAAATTGACCCCTACTAGGGAATGGCTCCTGAAACAGATTCCCCACTTTAGAATTTGCATTTTCCAATTTCTTCCACATCAATAACAACATTTTTCTTTGTCTTCCCATATTGCCACTTCCCCAAAATGAATCCTTTTCGCAGGCCCACCGGCCCACCCATCATGAAAAGCTGATTTATAATTGGCAAAGTATATGTACTAAACAATTATTAAGTAAACTCTATTTACAAAAAGATGAAATTATACAAAATGTTGCGCTTTTAAAATGTGGACTATGTTTTAAATACGAATGTAAGTGCTAGTTGTATTAAGTAATAAGGATAGATGATTCATATAATATTATATGTGTGTATGAGTGCATCCATCCACTACACTTTTTGTAAACTAATTAACCTTTTAGGTGTGCATAACGTCACAGGGTCTCACACTCACATTTAGGTGTAGACATTTTATGTAGGTATTTATAGCAGTTCAGTCCTGGCGGTGACATGCTTCGGAATTTCCTGCTAATCCAATTAGTTATCCTCATTCTATTTCAAATGAAGGAGAATTAGTGAAATGAAACAAGGCTGAATGCTATTAATTAAAGCAGATAGAACGAATTATATTTTATCTGTACACACGAGTGAATTAATAGTCATCATAATGTATGTAGCAGTACTGTAGTAATAGTAGAGTATCGTACGCTGCAGTAGGTATTCCATTCCATCATGCATGTAGTAATTATTTTGATTATTTGTTTAATTACTAGAGAATTGAATATGTGTCAGTCAATTTATTTGTCTTCTGTGATGTTCTGTTTGAGCGCTTACAACAACTGCAATGCACTTAACAGATTTTTACGAATGAAACAAATGGGATTTCATTCTAGTCAATTTACATTTATTACAGCACCTTCAGCACTCATTCTGCGAACTAATGTAAGGACGTGTTGCTATACTTCATTGTGTACATTTGCACTATTGACGTCACTTTTATAATAGGCATCTGTTTGTTCATTTTGTACGTGAACGAAAAGTAGAGAGCAGTTGAGATCACCGAGAGCATGGTCTGTTTTATTACTTTTTATTTTACAAAGGTTATAGGTACTCGATATTTATATAAATAATATGTATCTGCATGTTGTTGAAGTAAGCCTTCCATTTAAATCGGATCTTGCATGCATGCATCTTCCATACCTAATAATACTTAGCACTGCTAATAATGATACATAACTAGTTGGGCATACATAATGGTAGTTTCACAATTATACAAATTGGAGTATATCTATTTGTGTTGCCCTCTCTTTCTCTCTCCTTCTCCTTTCAGTTTAGTTGAGTTTTGATTTAATTGTCTTTGGAAGAATGGTACTTGATTCTGTCTCTGTGAATGAAGAGCTAATGAAATCTTTGGAAAATTTATACAGTTCATATATCTGTTATGATGAAGAATGTCATGTTATATATTACATTATACATACAATAAGTCACAATATGTATGATAGTATCCATCTGCATTATACTTCGTAAGCAAAATTATATGTATTCAGATGGAATAGGTCACGGGCCAAGGTCTTTTACCTTCTCAAGTATATGCATAACAATGAGTCTGTCAAATAGAACTAGAATATTCAGTTTCTGATCTTATTTACAATAGGGTATGCCACGCTGTTGAAGTTCGACTCAATGTAGATGTCTGTAATATGATTTCTGTGAAGAGGAATTCATTCTTCATTTCTAAAAGCAGCAGACTAACTTGAAATAATGAATTCCGATGCAGAAACAGACAGTGTATCAGTGGCTATACTTCACACGGAGAATATACATAATATATAGGAAAAAGTATCGCAAATATGCCACTACATTTCCTAGTCAAAAACAGAAAGATGGGAAATACGCATAATATCACATGAATAATGTCAATCTACCTATCTTAGTTCGTGCCTTGTGGTCCACAGGAATTTGACCACTTTGTATACATTTAATAGTGTTATGCAAATGAATGAGTAGCAGAAATATTAAAACATACATATATTATTTGGTCATGGTCTTTCTCTTTACATATCCATATAA
>JABASI010004602.1:0-13754 GCA_019776505.1 Tomocerus nigrus | reverse complement strand
TATATAAATAACGCCTACGACCCGAAGCACGCGGTGTAATCGGAAATTTTCAATTCCATTGCTACAGAAAGGCAAGTGAAAGTTAGTGAAAGTTAAGGAATTCCCGTTACGTCATGTAATTTAATTATTATGGCTATAAGCAAAGGAAGCCGACGAGACTGGAAAATGGACACGTCAGATCCTTGACTTGAGTAGGCTGACAAAAGTGTTGAGCGAGGCAATAAAACAGGTTTGGTGTGACGTCAAGAGCCATCAAGACTTACGTGGAGTGGTAAACAGTCATATAGTACTTGATAAATAGACGTCAAATGAGAACCGTCCACAATTCAATGAAATGTCAGAATTAAAAGAGAAAGTGAATAGGAAAGGAAGGCATATATATAGACGCATAATATTATTGATTAGTTGTTAGTTGAGGAAATGGCTTTGGATGAAAGAAAAAAGTTTCTGCCGTAAGTTAAGTATACTTGTAGAGGGTTAGGGTAAGTCGTAAGTTAAGATAAAAACTCTTAGGTGAAATCCGCTTTCATTAAAAACGTAATTGGCTTGTCTACGTCGTATTACGAATTATACCTGGAATATCAACTGATACATCATTAAAAGAGAAGACTCAGAAAGGGGATCCTCTCGTGCAGCCCGATTGTCGGTCATTTTACGATTGAGATAGCCGCTGCTGATAATATAACATTAGCAATCGAAGGAATAAGATGTAACTTTGTCTCAGTATTAAGGTAGTCTGACTTTCTCTTGTTTCAACTGAGGAAGTTCACTCATTGAATTACGAGCTTCCATTATCAGTTAAATAGGTATATCCTGGATGTTATATGATGTTATTTTAGCCCGAATTCTCAGAATATCTACTCCTTGCAGGAATTAGGCAACAATGGATTGGAATTAGCAACTGTATGAACACAATAGTGTATGCTTAAGGCTACATGTGTGAATGTGTGATCCATTTATTGTATATACATGTATTATGTGTGTGTGGAGAGCCGAGGGCTTTATTAAATTACACAACTGCCGCATTCTATTCCGCACTTTCTGTGCAGGACAACATGAAGGGGCGCCACGCCAATTTTGCACTCGATTCGACAGTCCTCTGCTATTTATATCTGTGCAATTTATATCACTCTAAATGAAATTACATCGGTGATCACTTTGATTTTACGAATAGTATTTGATTAAAAGCAAATTGTTTCCATTCACAAGATTTAATTATTACTCTGGATCTAAATTGATCGCCTCTAACTCATGCGAATCGTCTAAAATTAGACTTGGAAATTGGAGTTTAGTACACCATTACCTAATAGCCAGAATTGGAAATAAAATTCTCGTTTGAAACCTCTGAAGACCAATTATTTCAGTTGTGGTTTGATGGTACCTTGCTGATACGATCGGTGATCTTCCCTCAAAGCATCTTGTAGCGGTTTAAGGTACCAAGTTTTGAGAATTTCATGATGTAAAAACACGCCTAAAGAACGGAATGGAAAGTCGAATTCTTGTTAAAGAAACATTATGCAATTATCAATTATCTTTGATTAGGTATATGAGGATTTTTTAATTTTTTCCATCATCTTAGTAATTGATAATAAGCAAGAGATTTTGTTAATGGTGCAACTACGACTACGTTTCTGGATTTTAGGTAGTTGCACTATCTATTCCGGGACTTGGCATTGTTCCAAATGTTAACAAAGTTTATGAATTTTCCCAAAGTGCTCTGTCCTAACCTTCCGTAAAGCACAATGTAGTGTGTCACAGATTTTATAGCCGCAACCTACTTATTTATCTTGACTTTTCGGGTGAAGGGGACTTGGATTGGCTCCTTCAATAATTTCTGGAGAAAGTAGGAGAAAATTAATTCTTAATAAGCTACTGCCATGTCGTCATCGTCAGTAGTCAGTGCGGCTTCCGATTTAAAGTGGTCATGTATACAGTTTGATGAGTATAGGAAATAGTATTTACTTTGGTCTTATAAGGGAAAGTGGATTTGAGAGGAGGTTGAGACTGGCGAGTGAAGGTTGAGTGCAGGAAGAGAAAGCTGGTGAAAACAGGGGGAAAGCGTTCATCTGTAACGACGATTAGACATCAAAGTTCAGTTCAAACTCAAAACTGGAGGACTATGGAGAGCGTCGGGTTGAAATTCAATGTATGTCATGCTTACAGAAGAATCGGGGAGAAGAGAAAGTTTTCCGCGGAACAAGAACATTCGTTGATCATCCGAAAATTCCAAGTGAGCCGCTACTGAAACAGAACGGACTGGTGGAACTTGGAAAGGAACGACTACTACTGTTTATTTCTTTCTGGATTTTCGCAACTTCGTTGTGCCGTGCTTTTACTTTCTCTCCCATGCCTTCCGCTAGGGACTAGACCGAATCCCGGAATCGATACGCCAAGGTCCCTACGTCAGCATCTAGCGACTTGACTGGAGTCAAGTCACAAGACCCGTTCGCCAGACGCTACTTTATATATTTATATCCATCCTATATAAACATGCAAACAAATGAATAGCAGATATATATACTCTAATACACACAATTCCACAATTTCGGCTTAAATTTAAACGAGTTGAGACCTGCTATGCAACGCAAGCAAACACATAAACCTAATTCTACTTTTTCTCATCGACTTTTCACTTTTATCCACCCACACTATAAGTACTCTTAAAAGCCTCTTGCATTAATTATCTTCTCTATTCACTAATGTTCATTAACTATCTAAATATCATTTTATTATCTCTTTGCCTCATTCTCATTGTTACGCTTCGGTAAGCGAATTAATATCTACACGTTATTTCGGGATCCTAATTATAATGATTTTCCTTTAAGTTGTTTTCCAATTTAAATAAAATAGAATCCCATTTTATGCATTCGCTAAATACGTGCATAAAATCCTTGTTCACTTTTTTTAATATCTTGGTAAATTAAGTAAAACACCACAGATGTTGATATTATAATTATAAGTGTGCCTAGTGCCTATAAAATCAGAATAAAAACTTAAATACTTCTTTTGCTAATTTACAAATTATCATGAAAAGGTCACTATATGTAATACCTGAATGCTGCAAATACCCAGAACCGAATTTAACATAACTCGACATAACAAGGTATGATCGCGTGACTGTCAGTTGCGAAGATTTTAGAAATTGTAAATAAATGGGGCTATTTAAAAAGCAGAGTTTGAGCTAAAGTGAAGGAAGGCAATAAATCAATAGGCTAAATCTGATTTAAAAATTTTCTTTCAACTACAGCATATAACTGACACTAATGGCTACATCGAGATAATACACTTAAGTATTATAGCTACAGACAAGTAAAAAAACACATCTTATGTTTTGTTAAATAAAAATAGAGTACCTACAGTAGTAGTACCTAGTGTAGATGTGCGTATAAAAATTAGAAGTGGGTCTGCAATAGGATCTCAAGATCCTTTTTTTCGACTGGTAGAATTTTAAAAGACAAACTTGAGAGAAAATCCTTTGGAGTCTGCAGCTGAAAGGATTCTGCTTGGCTTCTGGTTTATAAAACTGTATAATAGCATTTGGTATACAAAAATCTTCAGCCTCTCTTCAGATACAATCATAAAAAAAGTTTTTCAGCGCAATCTCGAAATGAAATGCTCGATAACCCTTTCGTCTATGGTCTTTTAGCGTTACATCTCGTAAAATTCGGGGTATATACCTATATAGTCTTGAGAAAGTTTTCTTTTTAGGTATTTCAAGGTTGCCCTAGGGCAAGTCAAGTAGAAATGTGTAAAGCGAAAGCTAAAGGTAGATTAAAGGAAGAAAGATTGGGGGCAGCGTGAATATTTTTCCTTCTAACAACTACTACTGCCTACTGCTACTATTTTCACCATGACCTTTCAACATCGGAAACATTCATACTCATTTTACGCTGCATTAGTCAACGAAAATTGAACTACTGAATTATATCACGAGATCAAGGACTTATTGTTACACATGTCGCTCGTCCGTAAATAAAGTAACATGTGAAAAGTAAGGAGAAAGGCACGCTTGAGCCCATTTGGGTATACCGCCTTGGGAAAATCTAAATTCTAATCATTTCACAAACATATAGAGCTTTAAAAACAAATTTTCTTGTTCACTGACTCTTTTTCCCACAAATTGAACTATAGGACTGAGTGTGCTCAATTTTTATCGTCCATTAGACTGGCATATCCTACATTAACTGTTAATAACGCAGCCAGCCAAGCACATGTCCTATGAAAAGGTGTGCACTTACGCACTAGTTCATATTTGTCTGAGGTATTAGTTATGCAGAGACAAACATTCAAGCGCATTGGCCTCGTTTTACTTGATAATTACCATAAGTAGTCCTTTCCACCTGAATGTGGGTGTCTAGCCTCCTTCGATATATTTGATAAGCCACAAATGATAATTCATAAAAGGTAGCTGTATAAGTGCTTGAAACCGACAATGCTATTAGAATTGTGTGCACAGAAAAAATGACGTTTAATGCTGTTAAGGAGGTAGACCTACCTCTTTCTCTTTCATCTCCATTTCTGTTGTGGAATTTATGTATACAAATGTTATTCATGCATATTATATGACTGATTCTATTGCTTTCATAATTGAATAATTTGTTTTCACACAAATTACATCTTAAGATAATCAATCTTACACAGTGTAGCTCACTGCCTGAAACTGGATCTGTTGTGTTAATTATTCTACAATTGCTTGCCTTCTAGACTGATTGTATGTAGGTAACTAGGTACTGGGTTAAGAAAAGATACAAAAAATGATACAAAAAAATAAGTACATTGTCAATGTCACAATAAGTATCACACATGTGTCTCACCATACTGATATGTGCAAAATATAACAGAAATATCTTTGTGCTTGTATGTCAACCAATGAAATTGAGCATAGAATTATTCCACTTAAAGCACTAAATATTTAATGACCAAATTAATTTAATCTTGTTGATATAACGGAATTTTGTATATGAATATGCAGATCTCCGTGTAACACACTATGCATAATGCACATGCAATTCATTTGGCAAGATGTAATTCCTAGTATTAACACAAATAAGATACACCCGGCCATGTGGGAAAGATTGGCGTAGGCGGGTCTGCAAAATCTGGATGGAAATAGTGTTACTCTATCTAGTACGTCCTTTGTATGATGCCTCGAGGACGCATTTGACATCTGAGAAGTAACTAGCACTAAGTTGTTTGCATTAAATATTAGAAAGGAGGGATTACCATGCACGCATTTATTAAAATTGATGATGCAAGACTAAATGTTACTGCCGATGCAACCGTGAAAATTTAACAGAAGATAAACATGATACCCACACCTACACACAAGTAGCAACACCCAATAGACTTAAATAAATGGTATTAAATTCTATCTGTTATCGAGCTTCTAATTGCACTGCGGATTTTAATAGGTTTCTACTTTTCTGTTTGATGATTCTACATTTGTAACCCATCAACAGAGATTACAGCAACAATTCAATTATGGTAAGCCTTCTTGAAACACATAGAGGTATGGGGTTTAAAATATTTGGAAATTGACTTACCTTTGGTGCAGCAATCATTTTGAACCATTTCTTCCCGTGTGCTTGATAATTATTTCTTGGGCAATAGACTTTCATATCCTTGTAAAAACTGATTATTCAGTAGAACACATTTGTTCCCATATAAAGTGTCAAGAATACTTGTGACAAACTATATATCTCTTAAAGATGTATATTAAGTAGCTAAATAAGTAAGTGGGTATATGTAAAATACACTCTTTTGTTGTAAGTGAATTTTTGTTAAATGCGATGATTATTATTGTGAGTGAATTTGATTGTTTCTCTCTGTTGCACTGTACACCTTCAAACAATTAGGTGTAGTGTATATTTGTGTTGGTATTTATAGTAGAAAAGTTCTGAATAAAAGTTTGATTTAGTCGAAGGTTGAAGGACAGGTAGCTTTTATCGTTGAGCACTTTTGCGGAAGCTCATAAGACTGTAGAAAGTATTATGACCGGAGAAAGTATGATAATGCTTTGAAAAAATGATGATTTAGGTGGTCGGAGAGTCAACGACTCGTTTGCTATAAGGATGCAACCGGCTTACTATATCGTAGAAGAAAGTTATCGGAAGATTATCCTGAGCAGGTCAACCAGGATTTTTAGACACGTGCTTAGCTATTGGAGATCGTGTCTATTTATAATGAGATTATTGCAACGTGTGAGAAAATCTCTGCTATCTATATATCAGGATAAAACTGTTTTATAATGCAAGTTTCAGGTATGTGGGTGTGTAGGTACGTATTCTGAGTCTTAGATAAATATTTTATCTGAATTTATAAATATTTTTTAGTGTCTGCTGACGAATTTTCTATGTTAGGAAGCGAGAAGCACGAGGAAGTAGGTGAGTTGTGTGTGAGTCTTGAGAGATGCCGAATGATGCAATACAATATTTATGTTAGTTGAGATGAGAACTGTGTATGTTTAACAGATTATTGCATGTGTTTTTTAGCAATAGGTATGCTATTCGCAATAGAACCTTTCGTAGTGTGTGAATGGTACAGATTACAAGGATCTAGTTAGATATTCAGACTTTCTGAATATAGTAAGTAGGTAGAGTAGAGTAGCTATAAGGAAGATATTTTTTTTACCGGCTGGCCCTGTGACTCGTGTCTATGTGAATGAAATGGTTATGGTTTGTAGTATTATTAGCTTAGACGAGCCTATTCCTGTATTTTTCTATCCGTAGGATTTTCAATGCAACTTCTGTTGTAGTAAGAGCAGACGAACGAACGAACGATATCCTCCAGACAGAATTCGGCGGAACACTGGAAAGTCGGGGTGATGAAACTCGGGGCTTTATACTATTGCGCTATAGGTACTATCTCGTAGTGTGCCCGCTCTCTGCATGTGTACTCTTCTTGTGTGAGTGTTCAGCCAAATATATTCCTGGAGCGTACAGTACACTACCTAGACCATCCTTATCAAGTTTCTTACAAAACGTAACCAAACGCTCGCTCATGTTCTTATTCGATGGGCCTTTACATTTGCTGTACATAGAGTGCTAGCCTTATAATATTATTTTCTGCAGTAGGTATTCTAGCTATAGCTAACTTCGAGAAAGCTATCATAAATATAGACGAAACCGCCTTTCGCACTTTATGTGGTACAGGGAGAATCCCAAATTATCATTTTATTTGAATTTTTCAAAAATTTTGAGCGAATTTTGCAGACATATCCCACAAGCATAACAAACACTAAAAATGCTTTGCATTGAGAGGCATAAATAGTTGATTACAGCTTTATCAAATGACACATGCTAAAAGTACCTTGTTTCAATTGTTCAATTTTTATTTATTTCAACCTTCGGGATATTTTATTACAACCCTTCGATATTTTCAGTTATGAAATTAAGGTTATTGATATACCTAAGACCAAAAGTCACTATATTATCATAGGACTTTAGTTTCTCAATGCATTTAAATGACAATTCGCATTTTAACGCACACTAAAAATGTTTTCATGCCATTTCTTGAACTTTCACTTACCTTTCATTTTTATAGTGAAAATATAAATGTGGCAGAAATGACGTTTTTTGGTGTGCTGGTTAGGTGTTTTGACCTTCTCTGTACGATTGTAGAATTTTCTATTTCCAAATTCCGTCATACAATCAAAATCAAATTTTCCAAATTAGGTTTTAATATAATATAGGAGTTTGTCTGCATTTTTCAAGTGTGATTGTTAAAGATAAAAAGACAGTTTTGTGTTTAGAATGCAGCTACACGCATTATAAACTACCCGGTAAAAAGAGTGAGTAGTCTGAATAAGTGTCTACCATTCTACTACAAGGAAATAATGCTATCCTATGAATGTATGCATATATAGATACTATAATTTGCAAACGAGGGCAAAAGCCTAGTGTGAGTGTATGTGTAGAGCTCTAAGTATGCATATTCTATCTTTGTCTACTAACAGTTTCGTTATCCGAATAGCGAATTACTAGTTCTTAGACAGTGAGCCGTAAGGCTGAATTTCTATTTTCTCTATAAGAATCTAATCTATTATAAGGAAATAAGTATGATCGAGACATTCGCAGTATTTCCTATCTTTCTGTTGTCTACTAGAGTGTAAAACAGCCATACATGCTAGTGAGTCGCTTATGAGTAATGCTCTAGCGTATTTAATCTAACAGTTTTTAATAGAAGAAAGCGTCACAGGAGGATAGGTAAACTGTGTGTATAATGTATACTCCTTATGCTTGGTGAATATAAAATATCGCAAAAGAGACTTGCTAAGTACAGTGCAGAACCGAATGGAGCTGAATATCCGAATCTTTCGAGGATATTATGGTACTCTATGTGCTTTTTTACCCGCAGACGTAAACGTTTCAGTAGAGTAGCTAGTAGTCAGTCAGTAGTAGTAGACTTCCTTACAATTTTTATCTGTATAGTTTCTAGTGACTAAAACTCCACTGCTTGACGGGGACAACGCAAGCGCATTATTTCGGATTCGTCTCCAACTTTCATTCTTCTGTTCGTTCAAATATTTTTCGAGTCAATTCAGTCCGGCTCAGACCAGCCGGGTCTCTTCATTCGCTAGACCTTATATTTTTGTACATTGCCAACAAAAATTAGACACGAGCATGGAACGCAAGCGAAGAACCAGGACAAAACCGAAATATCATGAGAACGTAACGTACGTATTTGAATTCATGACACTATGCGACTGTTTTGAGCTGAAACATTTTTTATTGTCTCGCCTTTCTTCATCCTGGGTCTTGTGTAACTTGGAATCACTAACCGTTGCTAATAATGCACATCAAAATTCCCTCTTGCGAATAGCATTCTCATTCCAAAAACTAAATGTACACTTCTTCATTATTGCTTTGCCTAGATCACAATGAATTGACGTCAGATCCTCAGAAATGTTGACAATAACATCACGAACAACTCTTTATGTTTAATGTTTACTATTCTAATTTTTGTTTAAAATGCAACATCAAACTACATTGTACTATTATCAACTGCTTTTTTTTCTTGAAAGTATTAAAAGTAGACGAAAGTGATAAATTTCAGATACGGATATACTTTAATACTAAAATCCTTGCAGACTATAGGGATTTGCTTTCCTTGAGTGACTCCTTGTGACGTTCTTTGGGTCTTAACCCAACGAGCGTCGGCTTTATCAAATCAAAAATGTTTTCTGGAGGATTTTTGGCTATTATACCTAGTTCAGCTACGATGTTGATGGATGTGACCTCGCTGGGTTTGCTTCAGCAACAAAACCAAGTCTCCCATTTTCAACCTACGTACTACTTACAAAACTTTGATCGATTGATGGCTCCTGAGCAATTTTTTCCGTTAAATTCGGTAGCAACTTGTTAGTTTGCCGGCTTACTCTGTCAAATACTAAATTATCAACGTATGGATGATGGAAAAGTCTTATTAGCAATTTATGTGTTTCCACTACTTTAAGTACCTACCTGTTAATAGATAAGTATGTTTCAACTACTAAACATAGAAATCATATTATAGCTATAGCTATCTACATTTTCAATAATTAAAGATATGTCAGAAGATGTAATCCTAAGTGACAAAGCCTCATCTCCAAAACAGCAAAAACTTCTGCAAAAAACTGCTCAAAAATTAAAGACGAATCGCAACTTCCAAAACTTTCATTAGCAAAAGATTAGTGAAGAGAAATCTTCTGAAACTGCATACCCAGTTTTAAATGCCAAAAAATAACAGCGATGACAAAGGTGCGGTGTGTAATTTAATTGTGTATAAATACTCTGTTTATTCACATATACACCAATGGCTTTTTAAATAGTCCAAAATATAACCATAATAGCAACATTGCCGCATATATCCACATGCTTTCTTAATAACACTTTTATGCATATTACTATTATCAGCACTAATACTATGAGAATAAATTACTTATTCAAACGATCCATATACATGGACGAATGAATCAATTAAGTCTGTTTAATAAACTAATACCTGTGATGTTTTCGGTGAAAACATTGATATAGCGTTGCTGGTAGCATGCCTATTCATATGTATATATATATATTATATAATGAGAACAATTTATTACTGCGCACTTTACATGAGATTCGGGAAAGAACAAGCGTGAGTATAGCGTGCAGTGTGTGTCTTTTGAATGATTCTATACCATCGTAGCTATTTGGCTATTAATCACAAGATTAAGATAGATTGTAAGATTATAACAATTGCAATGGAAAATGCATCCGTAGATTATAAAAGACATTATTGTATCCTATATAGCAATACCATATTTAAGAATGTTGTTTCGTAGTCTCATAGAAATATCATTTTTAGCAGGCTCGGGACACATTTTATACGATATAGTCATTTACAATTCATCTAATTACACTGGAGACCGTACACATATACATTACACAATCACATTTTTTTCCATTTCTTGGACCCCAAGCCACCAAAGCAATTATATAACACACTAGGTACTAAGGTAGACGTTATACTATAAGATTGTGAATAACGCAGGCAATATACACCCTCATACTTCCATCAAAACTGTAAATGAAATACGGTTACGATCTCCAGTTTTAATTTCTTCACTATTCATCTAAGTGTCAAAATGTTTTAATGCAGAAGAAATTATAACTACTTATATAACTACTAAATCTTGAGGAATACAAATAAGTACTTACTAATGTGAGGTTATTATGTGATGTACGTTAGGTACAAATAAAATGGGTACCTTAATATTTAAAGTTCTGGCACTGCTTATTAATACTAATCTGGGAATAACAATTTAATTACAATCTATTGCAATCCAACTGTCAAACATTGACATATGCCTACCAAATCAAAGTCTTTCATTTATGTATACATTCTGCATACCAAAATACCAATGCATACTGTAGTCAGCTAACCGATATAACCTACCTAGTCTAATGCTACAACAAACAAATACTAAAAATCTACTAAAGAAGTTGCTTAGATTGATATAATTATAATAATAGAAAAAGCTAGATTACAATACAATTGAACATGAGAACATTACTAGAACAAGTTACAAACATTTACACATATCCATTTCAATATTGTAACAGTAACAAGAATGTTGTAATTTTCTACCCTAATTTTGTTACGCCTAGTAGATGTACATATACAGGTGTAGGTGTATGTAATTGTTAGTAATGAAAAATAACAGTCAAACATGTAATTATGAGAGTAAGCATTGAAAAGTTTCTAACAAATGTATGCGGTAAATGTTCTTAGCTTATTCATCAAAAATTTACAATCAGATTAATAAATTTCAATGATGTCATATCCATCACTTAAATAGCGTGCTCTTGTGCATTAGGAAAAAAGTAAATACATTCAAAAGTGCTTCAGTTAAGGTTACAGGAAATTCGTGGCGACGGAAGATTCTACTTGCAAATCCAATGCTTTTTGACTCTGATTATTGATTTCATTCGGAAACAATTTTGTTTTCACTTTAGGAGATGGTGTAGAATCTAATGACTTCGATGGAGAAGCTGAAGGACTAACATTTGCTCTTTTATTGGTTTCTGATCGTGAAAAACTGCCGTTTGATTTCTGTAATTTAGGACTGATTCCATTCAGTTGGTGAGATGTCTTTACTCCGTTAACTGGAGTTAGAGTTGGATTATTCATTTGATTACTACTGCTTCCACTTAAAACACGATGTGTCTTTGAGGAAGGTGAGCTGGCAGCCATTGGGCTAGGGAACTCTGAATGAGAAGACGGTGATGGCATTGGTAGCGACTGTCTCTGACTACAACTCCTACAATTCCTATAAAAATCAATTAATATCAATATTAGTAAACTGACAAATAACACGAGTAAAACTATTTAACTTTCATTTTAGAAATAAGAAAAAATACACCAACCTTGAAGCTTTTAAAATATTATCCCTCTGCGTAGAAACAAAAGCTAATTCAGCTCTCAAAATCTCAATTTCAGCGTCCCTTTCGCTTAACTTATGCTTTAGCATAATCATGTGCTCCTCAAGGCTCCCAAATAGTGACTGAAATTATGAAATAGATACATAAAGTATACGCAACTAACTAAATAAATACAACAAAAGACTCAAAAATTTCAGCATTCAATTAGAGATAAATAGCTTTTCAAGTTTGTAAGCTCAATAAATATCGGAATGTATGTACTTACACGTGACTCCTCTGCATTTTCTGAATATAACGGAGGTTCATCCATACAAAAAAATTCTCTAACTAAGGGGGAATCAGTCAATATAGGTTGGACAAGAATGGAATCCACAAAAGCTTGAAGTCCTTTCATTCTGTCTTCCAGAAAGGCTGTTTCAAAGTTGTCCCTCAGCCATCTTTTAGGAGGTAAAGGAATATTTACAGTAGGAAACTCTTCTTTTAGCTATAAATCAATGATCAGGACTTTTAGTATAAAACCACGAAATTAAAGGTATAGTACCTAGTCTAAATGACTTAATCTACAAAACATTGATTGTGACTAACCTTAGAATGAAGTCTCACAAAATCGGTATATCTTCGAAATACTAACCAATTCTCTTCCAATTTAACATGTTCAACTCGAAGTTTGAACACCTGTCACGTAATAATGAATAATTTAAAATCATTTACTCAATATAAGTGCTTTTCAAAATTACACATACATATATCCCTATAAGCAATTTCAAACTGAGAAAGAACATTAATAATTAAAGTAGATGTAAATAGGTACCTACCGTAAATCTTGCTCGTTCCTCCATTGTTTCATAACCAACAATAGGGATACGAATATGATAGTTGTCATCATTGTCTTCTTCATTCTGGTTGTTTGTACTGTTGGGATCACTCCTGGGATTTAACAATTCATTTTTATTTTCTTTTGAAGAACTACTAGCCGTAGAAGCAGAGTGTTCTTCGATAGAGGCTCCACTAGTTTGATCCATTTCCATAAGTGTGCAGTCCTCAGCTCTCGCTTAAAATTCCAGAAAAAGTTGTACAGGACTTTCTTCCATGTGCGTCAACTGTCAAGTGCAGTGGCCAGTGTCAACTGCTATTGCTAATGAAAGTAGACATTTTTCATTTTAACAGATAGCTTCATATGTTCAAAACATATTGTAATCCTCTTCTTCAACGAGTAGTTTTCAGCACATATCTAAATATAAAATATAATGATGATGACTCATACAGATACAGATTTACATCTAGCTAGGCGAGGACCACATATTAATATAATGCATGATAATAAGCCAGTAAATGTTGAGACTTTGGGACAAGTCGTAGAATAATGGTGTTTTGTTCTGTAGCGTGTATACACGGCACGTACAGTAACATAGCACATAATATTATTATGCGATTTTACCATTGTGGCCACAATATCAGCATATTGATATTTACAGTGCTATCAGACAGAACCCACCGCGGTATGGTTAACCTATTAACTCTACTAAACAATTACTACTACAGAACAGAAAATGATTTTTGAGCACTGAGCTTGTATTGCGTTGCACCCTACAATAAATATAGCATACGCGAAGCTAAATTGCGTCTTGTATAAAAATATACGTATATATATATGTTACAGGCCATATTGACAGACCGTACACGTCAACCTGGCCGGCAGGACAAATGGACACGGGCTGTCCTGAATCAGGATAGGTCGAATTATCCTTGTTTGTGTCTACATATCCTAGTCAGAGTCAGTTTAGACTAGCCTATATGGAAAAAATAATTCTATTTGTCCTAGGATAAATGGAAAATGCAATTTAATAATGTTAT
>JABASI010004601.1:0-13758 GCA_019776505.1 Tomocerus nigrus | reverse complement strand
GTTGCTAAGGAAGTTAATGCAGGAGTGACTTGTCGACACACTGTGCACAGATTTTTTTGTACTCTATCCATGTATTTTCCCGAAATTCTCTAAGCACTCCATTTCGTCGTGATTACAATATATGTATACAAATTATTGCCATTCACCTCCTGTGGGACCAATAAACCTGTACTTTCTTACACTCCTTATATTTTAATCTACAATAATTAATGATTGTCGCTGATCATAATAGGGGCCACCCATTTTAATTACTTTAGCCTTAGCCTAACATTTGTAATAGAGTTTGATCGAAAAACAGTTTCTCTTCCCGGTTCTAACTCTATAGGACACTTTCACCTGAAATCTCAAAATTTTGAAAGGTGAACATTATTAGATTTTGTACAGTGAAAGTAGCAAGAGAAAGAGGCATGTGAGCTGTGAGTCACAACTTTTATTCACGGTGTATTCCTATTATTTCCTATAGCATCTTTAACATTGTAGTTTTTATTTTAACCAGTTAGGTTAGATGATCCTGAAATAATTATCTACGCATTAGTCCAAGAGAAAGCTGATTGAATTAATCTAGGAGCATCGATTTTTCCTTATCATAAGATAAGGTGTATTGCATTTTGCATGGTAAGTAATTAGTAATTAGCGTAGCGCTATCCGAATAGCCGTCGTACTTGTAACCTCTGAAAAAGTTTTGGTTTCACCGGTTTCACCCGACGAAGAGTAGAGGGGTTATTAGATTAGGTAGGTATATATAGGCATAGGAAGGTAGGTAGTTGAAAAAAGCATTGTTTTTCTCACCTGTATGTTAGAGGGCGAGTGACGGAGAAATATCTGTCAAAAGAGATGATGAGTAGATTAAGCACGGAAGCATTTGACGTGAGATAATCAATGGCGAGCCACGCATCACAAACTCTTCCTCCAAATGGCCAATAGCCCATAAGAAGATAAACGGTGGACAGTGGCATGCCTATTGTTCCAATTAAAAAGTCCGCCACAGCCAAGGAGAACAAAAAGTAGTTGCTAATCGTTTGCAACTGTTTGTCGATTTTAAATGAGACCATGACGAGGATATTTCCGAGAACGGTGAGAAGACCCAAACAGCTGGCCACCCACGCAATCAATATCATTTGGAAGAGAGAATATTTTGATTGACGACTGGTTTCCGGTGGCGGTGTCGAAGACGTGCTGTTCGACGCACTCATTGTCAAGCTGGCAGTAGAGCCCGTGTTTCCGGAGCTGCTCTCGTTGTAGTAAGAACTTGTAACTGAGGAGCTCATTATCGTCGGTGCTGTCCAGGAACTGTAACTTCCCCCGGTTATTTGAGATATTGACAAGGAGTGTGCCCCTGGACCTGTGCCGGAGCCACCGGCCAAGGCCAGCATTGCTGGACCAACTAATCTGAACAGCAACATCACACCGGAGGCTAAATGCATTCCTCGACTCGAACACAACTCATCAACTCGACTTACACAGAGAAAATCATTTTCTCAAACACTTTGAACAGTTGATATTTTAGTTACTACATAGTTGATTGAAAACTTCACTGTGAAAATCCAATTTTACAAGAACATCAACCGTCGTCTAGCTCCCTAATTACAACAATCTTCCCTGTAGACACTGTAATTTGACATTGACTCATGTGTTTCTAAATTCTGTGTAATGAAAATCGACCGTAGGATGAAAATAAAATCCAGAGAGAACACTATCAAATGATGATATCTGCTGTTGACATCCAGTTTTCTAATTAACATCCATTTTCACAAGAAATAAAATAATCCAAGTAGTCAATAATAGCAAATCCACAGTTTCCTACTCAGATACTAACAGAATAGAATAAAGAGAAAGTAGGAAAACTTTCACTTTCGTGAAAACTGAATGAAAGAGAGAGATTATAGTGTTGAATGAAAATTGTCACATAATCACTTTGAACACGGAAAGGTAAAGATCTCGTTATCGTCAACTGTACATGGTAAATAGTGTCTTTGAGTAAATTAAAGTTTCCCACATAATAGTAGAGAAATGGACAATCGTTGATATTTCTTTGTGTGTGTACAGAGAAGAGACATTGCGGAGCTCGAAAATGTAACTGAGAGGAGGATGAACAAAGATCAACGGAAGAGAGAATGGAAATGTCGTGGTGTGTAGTGTTGTAGTAGTAAAAGAGTGTACACGTAGTACTAGTGTGTTGAGTTATAGATAAAGGTGCAGTGCCAGAAAGCAGGTGGACAGAAATTTGTGATTCATGTTTTCAGATGAGAGTCTGATTCTGTACTGTCGTCTCCTCTCTCCTTTCTCCTCCAACAGATACTCGTCTGCTGCTTTTCCCGACTAAACCAGGCAGGCATTCACATTTGTGAGCTTAGGAGAAAGGGAGTTGGACTTCAACCCCTGTTTTACTTTTACTCTGGGTTATGTACATTGTCGAGCAGCATAGCATTGCCTTTCTCTGTTTTCCACTTAGGAGAGGGATATCTTTCTGTTCACTGCTTTTCTTCATCTATCCCATATAGAAAATGTAGACTACTACTTACTACTACATCCTACTACAGTCTGATTTGTGCTTTTACTCTCTCTCTCTCTCTGTAGTAAATAGGTATATATAAGGAGAAAGTAGGAGAAAGAGTGGATTTTGTAGTGTGTAGGGGCTACTAGGTGCATTACCTACATAAATGTAATGAAATGTAGGGAAACTAACTATGTAAGTGTGGGAAATATGTGAGGAAGATAGGGAGAGAGAGATATATAGAGGATTTTAGACAATAGGAATGTATGTACATAACGGTATGTACTGCTAAAAGGATTTTATCTCTGTATGTATGTGCTCTGTAGTGTGTGGTACTTTTCCTCACTTTCATTCCGTCGGTCCAATTCGGCTCGTATCCCATCGGCTCTTCTTCTTCGACTTGTTCTGCCTTCTGCGCACCGCTTCCTTCTCTATTTTGTTTCTCTCTTAGTCGCCCTGGTCCTCCTCAGACTCTCGTCCTCTCTCTCTCTCTCTCTCTCACTTTCTCCCGCACACTTTCTTTCCTCTCCGTGTTCCTTACATCTGTCTCTGTAGAATAGTACAATGCAACGCAATGCAAGAGCAGACAAGACGGAAGGACCAGACACAAGAGCCAAGCAGTCAGCTAGGGATGTCGACTCGACTTTCTCCACTCTCTCCTCTCTCTCTCTCTCTCTCTCTCTGCGAAGAAACTACTAAAACTATATAAATAGGTAGAGGTAGAGTAGAGTTTGGATAGTAGAACGTAAACTATCCCTGTACACTATGCACTTTCATTCTGATCCCAGTTCTCTTTTCCCTTTTCTCCAAGTCTCTTCTTGTCCGGGCTCTCCCAGTCAAGTTCAACTTTCTTCTCTCTCTCTCTCTCTTCTAGCAAGGAGAAAGTACCTAAGAAGTAATTTTATGTATCAACTCCATCCCTTTTTCTCAACTCACTCACCATGCAGCTACATACATACATACATAGCCAATCTGAGTTAACTTAGCAAAAATAACAGAGAGACTATCGACAAAGTCATGTCATAGCACGCAGTTGCACATCAGGGAACAAAACCCTCAATTCCTCAAGTCCAGTCAATATGATAAGTAGCACGACGGAACTTTTCTCTCTGTTGCTTTCTCCTAGATTTCCTACATCTCTTCTTATAACCTGAAATATATATCCTCATATATTTCTCCAAAGGATTTTTATCCTTTTTCTTTTTAGGGACGAACTTCTTTGGAAAAATCATTCGCCCAATTGTTTGCCCATTTTCTTCCGTGAACAAGACGCAGAAGTCGACTGATTTTCTTTCAAGGGCTTGACAAATACTTTCGCCCCACAGTTTTCAATTTTATAACAAACTCCAATATGATAATGTACACAAATTAGTAATGCAAACGAGAGTTGAGTCGATGTAGATGTAGATCCAGATGCGACGTCGTCCTTTTCATGTTCTGGTGTTTTGGTAGACGCCTTGCAGTTTGCATCTCTCTTCTCTACCATTGTGTTTCTGAAATTCGTGATTCATTCAATGCCATACCTTAACATCCCATGCCCCCCAAACAAACAACTCCTTTTCCCAGGCTTTCTCTCTCTCTCTCTCTCTCTCTCTCTCTCTTTTGCTTTTCTATCTCTCTCCTTGAAATACTACACTTCTGTTGATTCTGGCTTATTAGTCCCTTTTTAGTCTTCTAACGCCTAATGTACATTTAATGCTCATTTCCCATTCACTCCTTTAAAATAGTACAAATGGCCTAAGTATGCACTTTGCACAATAATAATCTGCTTTGTTGTCCTCTTATTCTTCTCGAGTCGACTGAATTGCGCCCTCCAGCCATTTTCTCCACTTTCCCTCCCCTTATGCAATTCTTTATGGAAATTTCTCATTCTTTTCTCAACCTAGAGGGCTTTTACACCTGAAAAACAATCAAAGGCTTTTTCAAGTGGAATTTTCCATTCAGTTTTGAAAGGGCAAGGAACCTGTATGCATCTAAATGAGACATTCAAAGAAATAATATACAAAATTCTATAGAGAGAGAATATAGTTATTATGGTGGTTGTACCATCATCATTCTCATCCCATACAAAACGACATGCATCATGCATCCTTGACTTTAATGTAGATATTATTTCTTTGAAAGGCAACCTTTTTCCATTAGTCATTCATATATTCCCTTTAGATAGATAGAAGTGCCTACATTATACATAAACTCGACTTTATGTCTTTGTAAATTGAGAGCCCTAATATTTGAATCAAGAGTTTCTCAAGAATACATTAGCTTACTTTCGAGATATACACTTGGGAGTTTAGTAATACACAAGTCTGTAAATGTCAGGACTGCCTATTGACACCAGGTTGACATATGTATTCAATAATAGAGAAATTCTGGGACACAGAAATGCTCTTTGGATGACCGCAGGAATAAGAGAAGCGTGGGAAAACATGGAAATTAGTTCCATGTAACCAACCCAAGTGTAACCAACCATAAAAACCGCAAAACAATAAAACAAACAGCTTATCCTCTGTCAACATTCAAACCCTATCTCTCTCACTCTATATAATATAACTTGCTATATAGTAGTAGCATCTGAAAATCAAAACATGCTCCATTTTCCATGTTCACTTAAAATAATTGTCTTGAAAAGTTCTAGATAAAAGTTTCCTTTATATTAATATAAAACTCTGTAAAATAATGTTACTAACTTTTTATACTACTTAATGTGTCATACCAATAAATTTATGTAAGGAAAATGCTCGCCCTGTTCTGTTACTGTTATAAGGGGTAAGTACATCCCTATGGGCTAGTGATGTACTTAGGGCGCAGACCACCTTAAATCGGGTCTATTGCCAAAAATGCTCGCCCTACTTTCTTTAATATTTAATGGCCTAAAGATGGGATATAGTTGAAGAATTCAACGTATACTTACTCCCCCATATTTATTATCGTATACAAGGAACAACGATTTAGAGATAGCGAATAAATATCGATTATAATAATAATATAGTACGTTCTAGCTACATTGTGTCGCTTTTAAGAACAAGGAAAATAGACACTCGACATTGTTTAACAATTTACATATTGTGTGTAGTAAGCACAGTGACAAGTTACCTACAGCAAGAAGACATGAACTGTGAAATGATGGCTATATTTTATATTTGGTGCGTAAATACGCATGCAAATGGAATCACGAAATCTGGATCTCTTTTTTTGCTCTTGAATTTATTTGAGTGAAAAATAATTGGTTTTCCTTAGCCATCACAGCTTTCGCATGGCAATATCTCTGCTGCTAAAAGAAATTTCACCATTACACACAGAAAAGAATTCAATTCATCCTCATATAGCGAATATATTAAACACTCAGAAGAACAACTATAAGAGACAAGATCATCCAGCCGTACATAATTCAGATATCTGTGTGTCTCTCTCTTTACATGAGAAATCTGTGTGGGTTAGTTTTATAAATATAGATACACATTCCGTATTCATTTATTATTTGCCTTTCCGCTTATGTGAAATGAAGTGGTTCGATGAGGGAGATAAAATGAGGCATCATCGAGACAAAAGCAAATCCTCAAAGAGCTAATGTAAGCCAAGAGTCAAGTGTACTATACATAAATAATAGAGTTGAATGCTAGCGGAGATCTGAGAAATCTTCCATTTTAACCAAAGATAAAAGAAAGCCCTTTTCTAAAGAACTACTAGGCCAGGCATCAGTTCTCGACTTGTAATTTGACTACACAAAAACTCTAAACTGATTCATCAGTCACATCAGAGGAAAACTAGTAAAAAATTAAATAGTGTTATTTTATTTAGACAAAATATCCTCAAGATTAGGGTTCCGTATTATTTCTATCGCAGTTAACATCTGAATAGCCGAAACGCACATTTAAACCATATCTGCTCAAAATGACTGTTAATTAAATAATATCTTTGCTATAATGTTCGTGAGGTGCTCATTCTCATTCAAGATATCGAATCTTTTCCGAATCTTTTTCAATACAGCTTGAACAAATGGCATGGCAGTACAAATAATCGGGAATGAAAATTATAATGAAGCCATGTGAAAACGGATCATAATGATAAAGTTTGAGAAAATTGTTGACCTAAATCATGTATGAAAATACAATTACATTTTACCAGATGTCCTTACTACACAAATGAGTTCGGCAATAAACCGATGTTGTTTTGTTTGCTGATTTTTATCTGGAAATAGTTCGAGGTTTGAATTTTGTTCACAATTCAGAGATTAAGAGTGTAGTAAAGCAATTACAAGGTCAAGAATCAATGTGGTGATAGTGGCGGGTGGCTAAGAGAAAGCTGTCTAACCCTTTTTCAGTTCATTGTCTGTTTTTCGTCAACTAATAAGATAGTTGTATAGTAATCAGTATTTCAGTCGACCACTGTATGTATCTGCAGAAGAACGTAGCAAGAGCCAAGTCTAATTTGCCATCTAATGTACAGCAGAAACAAGGAACATTAAACAGTGCAGTACAGATTGTGAGGCAGGCAGAATAGTAATTAGAATGGTGTGCAAAATCTAGATGAGAGAATAGAGAGAAGCTTATAACGACAGCCACTTAGAACTATCGTATGTATTTAGCGGCAAAGCCATGACTGGCTCATTATTGTATTCAACCCTATGCTTGGCCTAATTGCATTATACGGGCAAGTGATTCGATTAATGATAACAATATGCAACTACTACGTAGTAGCATTATAACCAGGAAATTCATAATAAATAATAACACGCCCTTATCATCCATCTATGGATTCACTTGGATAACACACATTTATTACCAAACTCATAATTTATAATCTAATAAACTTGGTCTGTCCAATCTCCAACTATTGATTTGATGCTAATGGTCATTAAATTTAGAGATAAATCGAAATTAATTCTATTATTTGTTATTAGTTAGGATTTTGGCAACTTTCCATTAAATATTCTTATTTATCACAACACAATTCATAAGGTTTACTGAACTAGAGTCTATAGACACTTTTAAATGACAGTACAAGTCATGGGCATGAGAAAGCATTAAAAAGAATAAGCCGCAAGAAGACTATTCTAACTAATTTGCAATAAAAATTTTTGGCTGCTCTTTTTATAAAGTTGAAGCATTTGTCTACAAAGTTGGTAATTAACTTATGAACTTACGTAACTTGTCTATATAATAAAGGTGGATATTAACAACATGGTTGATACGATAACTGAATGTGATCATAGCACTGGTATTTTCACCAGTTATATTGTAATATATAAGTATTAGTATAGTGTATATTAGGTAATGTATATAATGTATAGTAAAACCAAAGTCGAGTTATTAAGGTTGACATTTGAAGATAAATTGAATTATGTACATACATGGAGGATGATAATGGTGTTCACCATCCGTGACATGCTGTTATAAATCCAGAGTTGATTATTAATCTGTAATACACGATGGCATGATATCAACCTCCACATTATGGCTGGTTTGAGTGAACAGATATTCATGCGTATGATAGCAAGCCAATATAAAACAATTAGGGGTAATTGGTTAATTTTTAATTAACCAAAGTATAAATTTCCTGTGTTGCCTACTAAAATGCCCGCATGTGATATAAATGTCAGGATTCATCAAGTAGGAAGGAACTGTTAAAAAGCTGCAATGTAAATCTATTAAAGCATTTTGAAAAAACAAATAAAAATCAAAGGAGTAAATCCCAGTAGAGAAAAGTAGGGGAAAGTGGAATTAAAAATGGTTCTTTTGCCAACGTGTTTACACTTTTGTGCACAGCTACAAAAGAAAATGTAGAGTAGAAAGGAACAATGAGGGTATAGGTTATTTCGTTTCTTTTCTATTATAGGCTCAGGATGGTAGTTACTGTTTGTCTTTTGTTCTTTTATTTGTATTGACATTGCCATTAAGCTAATCAGTTCTGCCTGGGATTTTTAAAGGTGTGTACACTTTGCATAGAGCAATCAGCATCCCATTCTGTATAGCTAAACAGAAGCGTGTAATTTATACAATGGAGTTCACACCCCGTCGTGCTCAGCCCACATTTTCTACACTAATTAAGTATTATATAGCTAATAGCTAACAATTAAGTATCATAGCTAATAGTTTACAGTTAGATAGAAAGATTAGAGACAAGATCAAATAAATGGCTAATGACAAAGTAAGGATGTAATTGAAGGATTAAGGAAAATAATTAAAATAAATGCTAATAATGGGGCTAATATCAATAAAAAGAATGTTATCAACCAGTAAAAATAAGTAACTGAAGTAAGTAGTCACTTAGAGTGTTAATCGTGAGCTTAAAACTATTGTGGACAATAGAATAAAGGGGAGGAGGAGGAGGCTGAATGAGTTTTTGGTTGAGTTGAGTTGGCCTGTGTCCTCTGTAAAGTTCTTCTTCCTTCTTCGGCATGGAATCTGTTTGAATTGGCATGCCGATAATCGTCTATTGTCCTTTTTCTATTGTCTCTCTCTCTCTCTCTCTCTCTCTCTCTCTCGCTTTCTCTCTTCTTGACTATTTCGTTATAAGAGGATATTGAGAAGGAATGGGGCAAGTGAAAGTAAAGGCTGTCTCTTAGTTGGAATTTACTAGAATCTATCGAATCTGAGAGGAAGTGAAAAAGTGTGATGTGATGGGAGAGTATAATATATATTTATGTACTTCTCAAATAATAGGTAAATGTATGTAGTCGTGTATTGTGTTGTGTATAAAATCGAGGAGATATGCTAAGCCTCGTTCTAGGAGATTGAATTAGAGATCGATCTCTGGAGGAATGTAATGATGTGGCGGAGGGTCGGGGAGGAGGATCAACGCAGCATCCGCATTTCATTTCCCATTGATTTTCTCCAGGAGCAAGAGAGACTGAGAGAGACGAACAAACTAAAGGAAAGGAAACCAAACTAAAGCATAGCAGAGTGGAGCTGAGTGGAGGAAGGCTTAAAGAACGGACGTGTTTACCATATATCTTCTCTACTTATATATATTATACATATAGACACTATATTAGCATATATATACAAAGTATATTTATTACAAAAGACATAGATAACCTTCCTAGGTGAAAGTATGTAGCCTTGTTCAGAATTTGTTGTCAGAGCCCTATATGTAAATATACTTTCCATTCCCGCTCTCTCTCCCTCTCTCTCTCTCTCTCTCTCTACCTACCTACTGCATAAGTAAAGGAGAGAGAAACTTAACTTGTAGGCACAGTTCATGTCTACACACATACTTTCTCTTCCTTTGGCTAATAGAGGCAAGAATGTATTTATATCTCCCTTCTACTACTACGACTCCCTCCTAGTAAATATGTAAGTAGGCACATGACACATCCTTACCTGCCTTCCTTTGACTATGGCTACATACATAAGCACTACTATCATCATAACCAACCCTCATCCTTCCCCTTTAGTTCCCTTGTCTTTTCTATCCATTACACTTTCATATAATATGATCAGGATCACTCAATGGCGTACTTCTAGGGCTATGTCCCATTTAAATACTTTCTCAATTCTACAAGGCGAAATAACAGAACAATCAATTAGAAATTCTTCAGCTATCAAGTAGTTCAAACAATGTACTCACTCGCTCCTCTATCCTATCACAAATTAATGAAACTTTAAAGACAAACGAGGCTTCAAATGATTTTATTCATTTTAGCTCGATGTTGCTTTTTACATTGAATTAAAAATAAAACTATAACAATTGCAAAATCAATTGCTTCTTAGAAATAGTCTTAAGTAGTATGAAGTAATTTCACTTGTACAGATAGTACATTCTCAAATCGCCATATTATAGGCTTTCTTATTGACTTCTTGGGTACCAAAGCACAAAAGCTTATTAGTTACTGCACCTACTACTTAATTATCTATTGTCTAGTTACACATAGTAAATAAGTAAGTACCTAATTTAATTTACAGCTCTGATTTCTTAGGTTATATTCAATTGCTTTCCCTATTCAATACTTGTTTCAGTAAGATAGTAATTTAATAATGGATTAGTTATTTCAACTAGAAATTGTAATAAAGTGTCATCGTCCCATTGGAAACGTTTTGAATTGTGTGGAGAAGTAGGGAAGGGAGATATAAATTGGTAAAATAAAGGAGAGGGCAAGAAGGATGGATGCGGTGTAAAATGGACGAGTACCGTTGTCTTTGTGTTTTGCTTTGCTTTCCATTGTCAATGTAAATAGTGAATATGTGTGTGTGTTATGTGGAAATAGATGTCTAGCCATGGGTGCCTAAGCTGACAGACGAGGCTTTGTACCTTCAACTTGAAGGAAAACAAACGTTGGTTTCCGTTCTGAATCCCATTTCAGTATGTGTGTGCATTTAGTTTCTGTAGCTGATATAGTTTGTAGGTGGGTATATAGAAAGGATGTAAAGGCTGGGAATATTATGGCTAATATGATTATATCGGTAAATGCATATAAATGGTGAAATGTGGAGTTGATATGTAAATCCCTATCCTTGGAGAGTGCTGAGAGGGTCTAATGTCCCAATAACATCTCCTGCACAGCCCATCATAGAGGTTGCTATTCTAGATTCACACATATTATGTGATGTCTGATACATATTAAATGCACTGCGAGTTTATTGTGCCAGATATAGATAATAGTTTGATATATTATTTCTGCTCTAGAGATGCATAATTCTCCCCACTGCCTGTTTCATGTATGAAAGAGGACGGAAACTCTTGCCGATGATTTCGAGTCGAGAGAGAGAGAGAGTCTGAGTTCAACTCATTGTCAGTCTCACCAACTCCTCTTTACTTTCACGTAGTGCGAGTATTTTCTTCCGCGTCTCTGTATGGTCGAAGCGTCGAGCCCACTTCCTCTATTTACTATTCTAGTATCTATCTACCTAGGTATTCACATACATACATATGCAGGTATACGCTCACACCAACTAACCCTCTTTCTGCTTATCACTAATAAATTACAGTCCGTTGAAGCGGAAGAGTCAGTTAATAGAGTGACTAACACTAACAGCCATTCTATGTGTCTACCTTTTGCCAAATCCTTCTGTCTGTATCATCTCTAATTCAACTTCACTTGAAATAAAGGAATTCTCTTCCACTCTCCGAACAATACAACACTATTTATATCACCTTTATATATGCACAACTAACTAAGTAACTAACTGCATATTATCTCTTTGTAGTCAACCTCGGCATCTAACACCTATCTATTAGCATAAATAAATCTGTTTGCCACTTGACTGTTGACTTGCCTTTGTCAAAGCAAACTAAATCAAATCAAAACATCAACGAAAATTTAGATGCTACTGTAATTTGATAAAAGCATAAATCATCAGTCCTTTGTATTTATTGTTTGGATGAATAGTAAGTAATATGGTATCATTTAATGCACTGTATATAATGCTAATGTATATATTTTGTATGAGTAACCAGAAAATGTTCGTAGGTAAAGAAGATTTATTTCATCTTGAGAATTTATAATGTTAGCGTTTGACTTTTGAATGTAAAAAATGTCAAGAAACCATTTGCAATTATGTTTGGAGAGTAAGTTTGAGTTAGGAAAAGATGAATGCATGGTCAGAATCGTGATTGGCAAAGAAATATTTGAAAATTGTATGGAAATAAACATAAAATCTTTTAGTGTATGAATAAATTCAACGAGGCGTGACAACACGTTTTATCATCTTTTAAAATGACTATGGATAAATTGGATGCAAAAAAGAAGAAAGAATGTAACTTAGGCGAACAGGTACGTCAATATTGGATATAAAAGTAGGGATTTGACAGGCTATATGGTGGCTGGATGGGTAAGAGCACATTTTGTCGACTTTGGTTCAGATGGCTTGAGTGGAATTTGAGGAGGATTGAGTTAAGCGAGGGTCGGTCGGTCGTCAGTAGTCGCGGGACTACTAGTCCAGTTGGAAGAGCTCGTTTTCTATTTCCCTAGAAATCAGTTGGCAATGCATAAGGAAAGGATATAAAAGAGAGAGGACATAGGTCGTCTTTGCCTATTCTGTGTATGTATGGCCTTGTGCAGTTCACGTTGACCATTTATTCTAGTCCAGTGGCAAAATCAACCTTTTCCTTTCTGTGTGTAAGTTTGAGCGGAGATTTTCTTATATTCATTCATAGACAGAGATAGATATTAGTTATGAGAAGTGATTTCTGTTATAGGCGATAAAATGTAACTATGTACTTGTATACATTCTTGACTGGTAGTTGGTAGTAGCCCAGCAGCTGGCTACATTGCATTTGGCATCCAAAGTTCAGCTCAGTTAAGGAAGTGTGCTGGACTGGAGAAAGAAAGGAAGAAAGTGGCGAGTGGGAGAAAGGTAGTCGAGGTGTGATGTGAGATGTACGGACGACATCTCCTTGCCTCACGTCATGTGATGAAAATGAACGATGCGATCCTGGCTGACTCTTTTCCACTGGAGAGAAAGTGTGTGGATCGTCAAGGGTTTTTCTTTCCTTTCTAGAGCTGCTACTTGTCTGTCCAGCCGAGCCCCATTCTCTTCATATCCCAACATGTTTTCATCCTTTTCTTTTCAATCCCACCCTATACTTTCTGTCACCAACATGTGCCATTTCATTTTCTTATCCTTTCTCCTTTCATAACCAAAATTTCATTTCTTTCTCTTTATTGACATCTCACACTTTTACTAGTAGAAATAAGGAGCAACATGCACACCCATATTACTTATATACTTATTTAATAGAGTGCGCAATTGAGAGAAAAGAAATTTCTTTGTTTCCACTAGCAGAGAGAAAATCAAAATCCTTTGATTGTCTCCAATGTTATTATAGCTAATGCATTTTCTCCTCAATTCTGCTGACATAATGTCGTGTAGCTGGAGAAGAACATTTGAAAATAAAAGAGCTACTTACTTACTTTTCCACTCATTTATTTATATATCAATAGCCTGTGTGTATTTGATGTTAATTGGTTAACTACACCTTGTTTCCACGACCAAATCAAGAAAGCAGAAAGAATAAAGCCTTTTCTACTAATGAACTTTGTCAAGAAACTCTTGTTATTTGACTAGAAGCTTTAGCAACTACTAGCATTATAGCTCTATTACTTTCTCCTACATATTAGGCCCTGACATTGAATTACCTACAGATACAACTTAATATCACTACTTCAATTTACTACACCTTTGCACAAAGAGAGGATCTACCATGAAATGGCATGACTGGAAAGATGCACTTGTTCACTTGGATCAATGACCGAACCCTGCCCCCTAAGTTCATAGCTTGGGGGATCGGCTCATAATCATGTTGAATTCTTGCAAATATAAAAT
>JABASI010004600.1:0-13761 GCA_019776505.1 Tomocerus nigrus | reverse complement strand
TGTTTTCCAACTTGCTCTATTTCAAATAAAGAAATTAACAGATGGAGAGGGAGAAATGGAAAATTTGGAATAAATAAAGATAAAACCAGAAACCGAAAAAAAGGGATCGTTTTTGGATTTTTCAGAATTATTGGGAGAATGTGGAATTTGCATCAGGACAGGAGTCGGCAGGTACTTTGTATTCCATGCTCCTTATGCATTAGAATATGGCCGAGTGTTGGCTTTGGAGATTCCCTATTGGTCATATATGTGGTTAAGGGAATGCATTGTATTTCATAATAATATTGTTGCGTGTGGGGGGCTGAGCCACTGGATCTCGACAGCTTTCCTTGGTAGGGAGGGACTGCTACATCTGTACAGAGCGAGAAAGAATGGAAAACAAGTGTGGAGTTGCATGGCTAAGCCACTACTCGATTTCATAGATCCATTCAACTCAACTGAGGTAGAGTACGCATAATGCACGTTGGTGCTGGAGTGGCGAGGAGCTGGAGTCAATGCACACCGGTAGCTGGATGGCACAAGGCTCAATCTCCGACGAATGGGGAAATAGTTGAGAGAGAGAGAGAGAGACTTGTTCCGTTGAGTGCTCGTAGCTGAGCCTCGCCTCATAGCAGCAAGCAACATAAGTGCTTTTCTGTTGCTTCTTCTTCCCTTCTAACTTACTCTCGCCACTTATGCATGCTCAGAGCAGACACACGTCCCTTACCGACCCTCCTTTCACCCACTATGAAACTTTCCAGAGTGAAAAGAGAGAAAGTGAAGCGTGAGGATCTATTGCTTTCTCATTTAACCTTATGATTCGTCCAACAGTAACCAAGCGAGGAATAATAATTTAGAGGGAAATGGCCATTACGCACTACTTAAGTAGCAGTCAAGGAAATTAGTCGACAAGAACTCGATCAGCTATGATCTTCCCTTACTACTCTGAATACACACCTTCGCTATACATACACAGCCTTTTCTCTACATCTCCAGTCAAAGCACAACTTTCTCCTCCTATTACTAATTATAAATTTCATTAGCACTCATTATACTGGCTTCCGTTATTAGCCACACCAACACTAATATCCGTGTAAAGAATACTACACTTCACTCACACACACAGTTTAGATTGAACATAATTTCTCTAAATCTACCTGTATATGCATAAACACAAGAGGTTATCAAGTGTGCACAATTTTCCCATACTTCGTACCAATTTGTATTCGGCTCTTGTTATCCTGATAAAATAAGAACGTATTAATACTTGTGAGTTAATAGTAATTCACATAAATGGGAAACTCAAAATTGCACATCCTCGTTTCTTGTGAAATGAATAGATGAGCAAATGTCAGATTAATTGTACCGAGTAAGTATTCTTGCGTCCATTTGTTTTAAATGAATGGTTTGCTACAAAATCCCAAGAAATGTTAATTAGGTAATCTCGAGTTCTTTTGGTCCACAGTGAAATATAAAAGATTTTAATCCATTAAAGATTGAGGACGAAGTCAGTAAAATACGTTTGACGTTAGCGTTAGCGACCGGATGGTTACGACAATTATGAATTCCATAGTATAAGGTAGACTTTGATCAGAATAAAATATTTCCCATCAGTTTACTGCAACTACCAACGTGACTTTTCAGTGAATCACCCCTTTTCCTTCTTTTGTCATTACTTGGTATGTTGTATTTATTACTTAGATATCATTACCGTAGTAAAACTTGTGTGCAATAAATGACAAAATGCTATCTTGAAACTCGCCAATGATATAAAGGGCAGATGAGAAAGACTTTTAAAAATGATGCTTAATAATGAAAGAGTTTTTGAACGGAATATTATTCCTGGAAAAAGCACATTAGTTGCATAATCATGGCAGATCAATGGTTATCCCTAGATTGAAAACTCTTTCAAAACTCGTCATTAGAATGAACATGAAAGGCACTTGGATAAGAAACAGGATTGTGTGCCCTGGATTTCCACGTTTCAATTTTTCCTTTCATTGAAATGCTAAGTTGTAAAGAAGTTAGAAATTGTAATGACGATGCATGCTAAGCTAACATTGATGAAGCTGAATAGAAAGCAGTGAGTGAGTGAGTGGTCTTATTTTGTGGAGGTTGTGTGTGTGTGATATGATGTTTGCAATGGTTTAACTATTTGTGATATTCTAAAATCCTCTTGGCATGGGTTCGCAGAAAACGGGAGTAATTAATAAGCCGTTGATCCGGCGGTGTGCTATGTAGGAAAATCTTCTTCATTCAAATCCCGCGATGTACTCCTGCCTGGCATGGCAGTAATAAACTGGCAGGCAGGCAGACTTACCTTAAAATTGAAGTCTACATAAAGTGGAAATGGGGAGCCTGCTATTTAGGCTGCTATTTTGAAAAGTGGAGTGTGATGGTTTTAGGCTGGTGGCTATGACAAGCAATGCACAAGTTGCAGGACGGAGTTAGACGAAGGCCGACGCGGAGGAAGGAAGGGCAAAGCAAAGCATGTGCGGGTCGATATTTTGACATCATTGCATTGTTTCTTTTGAGGATGCGAGAGAGAGAGAGAGAGAGAGACAGAGAGAGATGTATCTCTATTACGCTTTTTGCAATCTACCGTCATTCTGTTAATGAGGACGGACTCGGCCTACCTCCTCATGAAATTGTCAGTCACTGCTGCCACACTCCAGCTCCAGGATTTATTCGCACACAAAACAAATAAATGTATGCCTCCTCGCACTCACTCATTCCCCACAACAAAACCCCTGCCCTGCCCTGCCTGCCTCCGAACTAACTCATTCCTGCATTACCACTTACCTATACAGATACTCCGACCGAAATAATACAAATATCTTCACCATCCAACTTTAGCTACTCACACAACAAACACACGCTGCTCTTTCATGTCTCATTAAATCATATCTTTGTTCCTACACATTCACTAAATCATATGTGCACCTTCCTACAACAAATACAAATACGAGAATACGACCCACAACCAACTTTCAATTAGCAAACACGGCTACAAATGGAACAGATAATATCCTCTCATGTTCCCTTAATTATAATTGGGTGGGTGGGTGGCTCTATGCCCATCAATGCACTCAGCCTCACCAATTTACTCAATTATTAAGTACAAATACATTAGCTTTGATTAAATTGTTTTTCCCATGCTCTATTTCATGTAAACGGCTTTTGCACTTTGTGAATTGTCTTGCTGTACCTTCCACTTCAAACTTCAAAGTAATCAATCCCAATGGCAGACCATATCTACTCTTTTGTTTATGGCACGATGTCCATGAATTTTATTGGGAATTATTAACCTTTTTCCTTCCATTTGTGAACGTAAAAGACTTAATACAATTATAAAGAGATTTTATTAGATAAGCAAAAAGCTACACATTACTCATTCCACAATAACAATAATAATTAGTATGATCTTGCCTAAGCATGGTTGAATTGGCTTGTTACAAAAATAAAGTTATAAAATATCGAAATAAATATATACCTATCAACTCGCCTGATATACACCCGCCCGCAAATATGTATAGAGGTATGTTTACCCTATCACGCAACTGAGTAGCAATAGCACCAAAGTTTTTATTTCGTAGCGAAATTATTAATCCCATGACCAATTATCATTAGATTTTGTGCACTAAACTGCGTTTAGGTAATCTCTAATTAACTCTGGCAAAGACATAATGACATAAACACGTAGTGGTATGTTCTAATGATGTGGCAAGGGTGAAATGTCATGTGCGAAAATGGAAAAAATCAGTCGCCTCTTATGGCCAACGGTCAATGTAGTGTTTTGAAGAGCTGGCAATGAAAACAAGATGAGATAAATGTTTAAATGATAGGATAAATGTTGTTGCGTATGTTTCCATAAAAAATTGTTTTTGTTTGTTTTGTTTGTTTTTATTTATTTCCACAATAATATTTTTTACAAGTTCTAAATGAGAGGGAGCTACAGGAAAACGTCTTTAGCTAACTCGATTTATTTTGTTTGACAGTATGTGGAAATTTTAGTGAGGGATTTGAAGTAGGCAGTACATTGGACGACATATTTTTCGAGTAGCTCATAAGAAAGGAAGGAGATGGACGAAAGGAGTCCGTGCAGTATTTATGTGTTTTGAAGAGAAGTCAAGAAAGGAGAGCGATGCTTTTAGAGAATAAAGATGTGGGATGAAAGGAGTGAATTGCATTTTGCATTCTGCTCTCCCTCAGTTCCCATTTGTGTAGTGGGTGCGGGTCGTTGACAAATTTCCTAAGTGAAGAGATGGAAGTGGCTGGAGTTGGTTGGGAAGGACTTAGGCTTCCTCCATTCCAACTTTTGTTAAGTTTTATTGTCAACTGAAATGCAATAAAGGATTCCTGATGTTATTAAAGAAGTTTATTTCCTTGCCGAGGTATAAAAATCGCCTTATTTTTCAGTGGCGTCGACTACGCAGCTCTATTTTCGTCGCACAGGACGGAAGAAGAGCGTTGAGAGGAGTCGGGTTGACTTAAGGCCAAAGTTTTAGGTAGTGCACGAGGGAGTATAGCAGCCGTAAAACTAAGTGTCTTGTCTGTATGGCTATAAGTAGGGACATAAAAGAGGGCCATAGACACAGAGTGCATTGTATTGTAATCCATATTACATTAGATCAGCTCATATTTCCGTGAAGCAGTTGATATCCTGGAGCAAATCAGAGAAAATGTCCCGCTCTTCCTCTCGTCTCCATTTCACCTCCGCTCCGTCGTGTTCAGGCACAAGCCATCCGTCCACTTCCATCACCACAAACACACACAACCATCTACATTAGGCCCAAGTCAAGAGCAGTAAAACGTAAATTACGTCCGCGGCCACTTATCTATCAAGCAACTGCTGTCTCATCGCATCTCATCTCTCCTCCTCTCATTTATCTACAGCTACGACAAATACACTGTGTGTCTCTTTGCACAAACATAGCCGACAGCCTCTCGGAACAGACTTCTTAAGTAACCCAACCAAAGTCAGACATTTACGTTTCCTTACATTTCCCGAAGCAACGATATAATAATGCCCGGAGGCGAACGGGAAAATTATTGAATCGACTCGGACTTTGAATAATGATTAAAATTTATAACAACTTCGGATCTAATATGCCCACAACGAATCATTAGAGTTCCTTTTAGTTATCTGTAGCAAAGAGAAAATGGCCACGTTGCATTTTTCTTGCCTGCCAGTCAAAGATTCTTTGAATTGGTTGGAGGACACATAGGGTTTGTAGTTTGTGTATGCGGCTAGCTGGAAATATTATTCTGTGTAGTGTGTGCGAGAGTATCCGGTGTCGGCCAGTGCCACGCCACGGCACTCCTTCACTTTCTCCGGAGAGTGAAAGATTCCTCGCGATGCTTCCCGTTTTCCAGAAGTTAAGTCCTTAGCTCAATTTCATGAGGACATTAATTCCTTTCAGGCTAGACATAAATCTTTAAATTTCAGGCGGTTCCTTAGACCATTTATGAGGATAGGATGGCCACCATGTGCAACTCACACTTCCTCCTTCAACCTCACTCAATCTCCGCGAATAGAAATTCGTAGATGCCCGTAATAGACATCCAGGGCCACAACGGACGGAGAAGATAGCACTGGACTTTCCCTCTCGCATCTAATTTCTAAAGAAGTGGGCCCCTGCAAGCCTCTCCTTCCATTTCCACTGTGCATGAGTCAATTCTGCCTTATTTATTCCACAGCAAGACATTTGATACAGAAGAGCGAGGATATGGAGGGACTAGACTACACGGATATACTTACGACATCCACTTCACAGATAAATAGAAAGCAGTCTTTCTCCTGTCTTTATCGATTAAATGGAGAACATCTCCACTAGTTCACTTCAGTTTTCCTCCTCTCTCTCTCTCCTGAAACTTTAGGCCAAAGTATACAGAACAGAAGTGCCATGCCATAGCTAACTACATATTTACTCATTGCATAGATATATTTATATGTATACACGTACAACAGAGCTATGTATTTATAATGCTCCTATTCCTAGTGCAGATGAACATTGAGATGGGAAGAATAAGAATATAGCTCCATGCTTTCTCCGCTACCACCAGAATCATCAGTAGCTTAGCGTAGTTAGACTTCTGTACAGAATAGAATCGTATAGGGCATAGTCGGCCTTTATGTTCTTCTCTGTTCTGAGTCAGAATGAATGATAAACTCAAGTGATGGATTGAAAATTTACGGAGAAATGAAAAACGAAAGTGATTCTCTTATTTTTCTTTCACTCCTTCCGCCGCGCTTTCTCCTATTCTTTAGCTGCTCCACTGGCACGGCACAATACGCAACGAGCCACTCTCTCATTTCACAATTCACAAATACATACAGTCACTTCAATCTCCTCACCACTATACTATCTCTCCCTACACACATCTTGCATTTGCACTTCTTCTATCCATGCACAAAGGATGGCGTCTATACAGCTCAGACATAAATACGTCTTCTCTGGATATTATATACAGCTTATAGCTCTGACTGAATGGAATTGCATGTGCCTACTATTTGCTTACAATGATGTAGATATAAATATACATAGAGGGCATATAGTAGACGGTAGAAGGCATATAGGCATATAGGTGTATAGCGAAGGAAGGATGGAGTTGGTGCTATAAGCATTATATGGGTCTAAAGTAGTGAAGTCTGGCCTTTGCCTCTCGACTGCACACTTAATTCGACTGCCACCGCTTGCTTTCCCAGCAAATGTTTACTTACCCTCTTCTTGTACTAGTGGATTTCTTCTCTTCCATCCTTCCTTCCTCTAGCTTGCTTTTCTAAACAGACAAAGGCACTCTCTAGCCACTTCATAGTGTAGTTGATAATTCCAAGTCAGACAAGTCAAGTATTGCCTACAATGTAAGCATTTATCAATTTTACCACCCTGCCTGGCCTGAATTCAAAACGAACAAGGATCACCTACTAGAAATATAGGCCTTTATTGTTCCACTCTTATTCTATTATATCAAATCACTATTGACATTTTATACATATCTGACGTCAAATTAAACAAATAATAATAAAAGCCGCTCTATGCACTATTACTATTCCTATGGATGGATGTTCTAAGGAATCGTCTTAATTGCATTTAGGGACATGCTTTCTATAAAAGAAAGGTCCATTGTACTGCCTTTCAGTCTAGTAGACACCATTTTCCCTTGAATATCTATTGGATTCTTCTTCACTTTCACATATCACATAGATTCACAATGGTTGCGTTTTAACTTGGAATTAAAGCTGTCCGTCTTAATTTAGTCTGAAGATTGACTTATGGACTTATTTATCTCGGCCTTAGTTCGGCTGACTAAAACAGAATTAATGAGCGCGCCCTAGAAATGCTGTGCTGCATGGAGAAAGTCATTCTATTGTTACTTACAAAAGGCAGTTTGAAGATACAAAATGCAAGTGAAGTTCCTTGGGATTTCGCGATGTCGGCTCGAAATAATTCCAAATCAATAGCGCGAATAGAAATGTCCAAAGCTCTTCTCAATAATAGGCCATAACGGTAAATAAGTCGGAAGCTGAGAGAGTAAAAATGCAATATGGCCACTTGAATATTATTGTCAGGAATGTAGGAGAAAGGGATTAGTGTAGCATGACTTGCTCCTTTTATGAATTTCAATACGGAACAAGTCGCCACATTATTTTATAGCGTCAACTTTATAGCAGAGCATCTGAACTTTTATCATTGGATTTTATGAAATGGAGGAGGAAGGATTGGCGAGTGCATAAAAGTAGATGCCTAATTTCTAAGTCGATATTTCCTGCGTGCTAAGACGGGGCCATTACAACTCCGTGCAATAAAGCCATCGCTTCATCCTCCCTTTCCAATATAGATGAGCCTTATAAATGCTCTCTACATTTTTGATGTGTTGTTAAATATCCGGAACGGGAGCAAGGTATGTAGTACGTAGTGCCAGAATCGTGCACTTATCTCTAATGCTGGCCAAGGCTCGTGAACTCTTGTTACTATGATGAATATGGGAGAAGGTAAGCCCGTCCGCGAATTTGGAAATTAAAATTTCGCCTTTTTTCCATTCGGAAAACCTTTCGGAAAAAAGTGAAAGCTTAATTTCCAAACTCCCGGATGGGCTTACCTTCTTCCACTTCTCCATGGTTACAAGAGTCCACGAGCCTTGAATGCTGGCCGTTATAGGTTAGTGGTATAGGTGACATGAATGACAGAGAGAGAAAGAGAGAGCGGGGGGAATGCGCGGAGTGCAAACTGCAGATGAGTCTCTATACTTTCCTGTTCAGTCTCTTTTAATCGAATTGAATGGACTCGGCCGGTCAGATGAGATTCTGAAAAGCTCAGGTACGTACTTGAGGAGATAGCGAGATAGGGAGTTGTGTTCTGGGCGAATGTGTCGAATGCAGTCAATGGGATCCTTTCGAAATTACGGGTGCATCAAACGAGAGTCTAGAGCAATGCAAGAAATTCCACTCAGACGCCGCTCCTTCATCCTCGTAACAATCTATTGCCTTCTTAACATCTCTCTTCTACTCCTAACCCACATTATCCAAGAAATATCTGCTATTGATAGCTCTAGCTCCCTCCCTCCCTCCCCACTCCCTCCTACATAATATCTACGTCTCCCCAGCCTTGACCGAGTTCACAGATTTCGAACAATAATCCGTTTATATACGAGGATGGTGGCTGGGGGGAGTGGGGACCCAACCACCGCCACATCTACCAGCAACGACACTTTTTATACACCATTACATTTCATTCATAACATCAAAGTCCACAACTTCCTTGCGACCCTATAAAAAAGTCGCATCCACCCTAAACTCAATTTTCTAGTCAAAGTTTCAACGAAAAGACCAATTTCCTTTTGTACACCTGACAATTAACGAGGTGACTGGAGTTCCAACTTTGAGATCTCCAAAATGCCAAAGAACATTTCTCAAACTCCTGAATCTTCCATCTGTTCCAAATTAAGGTCATCACAATGAGGACACAGACAGTGCACAAAAAGAAGATCATGTTTCCACACAAAATATTTGTATAACAGAAGGAAAACTATTTTAGTACCTACCTACAGATTATTATTTTTGTGGCAGACTAAACTTTACAGCGTACAGCGAAAGCGCATTAAAAAATAAGAATCCCTACCACTGACAGATTTTCAGTGAGTATAGGTACCTATACGTTGAAATAGTTTCAGTTTTCCAGCTCCTTATGGAATATCTTCAAGTTGTGAATAGCTGGAAAGTTTTCCGCAGAGTTTCGGGTGTCTAGTGTTTAGTTGGACGCCACTGAAGGAAAATAATGAGCGTGTAACAGGGTAGCTACTCATAAATAAGGAATTTTGAAAATATTTATGTAAATAAGAGTTTGTTGTGGTACGTGTTGAGTGTGGCTGGGCTGGACGTGTGAGTATAGAGCTGGGTTATTATTATGATGATGATAAGGAGAGGAATGGAAAGTGTTGCCTGAGCCTTTCCACTAAAAGTGAAACGGTGAATGTCTAATCGTTTCCCGTGTGTGTGGTTGTTCAGCACGCAATTCCCCTTCTCCCCCACTAAATAGTAAGTAGCAACTCTCTGCATTCACTTTAGCGTCTCTTTTATTGCCTTTATTTATCTGAGGAATCGTCGTGCTCGCTCTCGCTCTCCTGATATTTTAGCGGAATCTACACGACGACATGCCCTACGACTCAACAAAGCAATCTTGTGGTTTGGAAACATTGCATTCTGTTCGAATAGATTAGAAGGGATTGTCGTGGCGGGCAGGGCGGGCGAGCTACCTGTTATGGCATTTCGAATTTCGGCCTTCTCCTCCTGCCTCACATCATATCCCTCTCCCCACCAATCCACCTATGAGAAATAACTTTGCATTTCTTTTGACTGTGCTCGTTTTGGCTGTCGAGTTGTGCAAGAGTAACAAGGATTGCACTGTTTATGTGCAAAGATAACGTGTCCGCAGTCCGCAGTCATTCCATAGCTAACACTTACAGCACATTACGTATGCGCCTTCTCATCTCCTCCATAATAAGCCAGCCCTTAGCTTAAACAATGCCGACAGAAAGGGACGGAGAGATAATGTACAGCATAACTCCGTGCATAATGCACAATTGTCTAAGTAATGCAATCTCTGATAATGTCCTTAGGTAGCTCCCAAAGTCTACGCTCACTCTAAATAGCTAAAGCCCGGCCATGCAGCCCAATCTACGTGCTCCAAACACTAAATGCCATTATCAATGGAAAAGGAAATGCACCGCCTTTCTCCGCTCCACTCTCCATCGACATATTATGATCATTTCCACCCTCTTATTAGTGCCCACCATCTCCCACTAACATTTTTAGAGTCTTTGCACAGTTGCATTGTTGCAACACAAAATTTTCCTTATCCTTCCATTCCATTTCGTCGAACTTTACAACAAGCATCCATTGTAAACCTTCGAATCCATTTCATAATAATTCTGTTTAAATAAATAACAACGTGGAAAAGCGATACTATTACCAGATGCTAGGATTTCTAATAGGATAATTGTCTTTGTTGATATTTTATATGTTTCTCTGCATATTTTAGATATCTACAGTTAATATTAGTAAATCCGTAGGGAAACAGGGAACAAAGTTGCAGAAAGACTTTCCGTTGCATGTGAATGCAGGTGGTGTGATTTGATTAGTAACATTAGACTATTTTATATTAATAGTTAATTCAACTGCATATTTAGCTGAATGTACGAGCATATCAGTTATGAATAGTTGATAAGCTTAAATGTAAACATAGAAATACATTTGCAGTTTCGCATAAAGTAGAATTTAGGACATTTCCACGAAGGAGTGCATAGGACGTGAGCTAGAGTATATAAAAGATAGGAATTGCTGGTTGGGATTAAGAAGAAGCTGCTCCTATGGCTAGATATAATGTGTGTGTGTCTGAGTATAGAGTAGATTGTCATTTAGTTAAAGGAGTCTGTATGTGCATGGTGGCAGAGGTCGGCCGGAGTATAGTTGTGAGAGTGAGTCGGAAGGAGAGAGGGAGAGCGAGGTGGGAAGTGGTGTGTTGTAAGTAGGAGTATAGTTATGTACCTAGTTAGCGAGCGAAGCTGGAGGTCGGCCGGAGTATAGTTGTGAGAGTGAGTCGGAAGGAGAGAGGGAGAGCGAGGTGGGAAGTGGTGTGTTGTAAGTAGGAGTATAGTTATGTACCTAGTTAGCGAGCGAAGCTTGAGCATCAATAATGCAAAACAAACCCGTGCCGTAGTGTTCCGTAGATTCGTCAGACATGAGAGAGTTTCCGAGAGCAAAGCTCCAAATTGGTGATAAAGAGAGCAAACATGGTTAATCATTAACCAACCATGCAGCCAGAGTCCATATAAACTCACTCACATGAACTGGAGTCCACGCAGCCGGATATCTCCAGCACACAACACCATCCTCTCCCTCACTCACTCTCACTCTATCCTCGCCCTCCTCCTGTCGCTCCTATCCACCTATAATTATATCTCTCTACACTGCACAGGGATATATTACACACAGCTTCCGCATCCCTCTCCTCCGTGGCTTCGTTACCTATCCCGCTCTACTTTCTCCGAACTCCCACCAACCACCTCTCTATAGACTCTCTTTCTCTCTCTCGCTTTCTCTCTCTCTCTCGCAGATTCGGCAGAGGAACTGCGATGGAAGTTGAAAGAGAAATTGTGAGCAGAATAGACAGTTAGCCATCTTCATTGTAGTAGGGCTATAAGGAGTGGGAATCTGTTTCATAGCACATAACATTTATATATATATACCTGCTCCTATATAGTTCCCGCGAATGAACCCATGTTGAAGCCCACTACTATAAACGAATATGCATTTATATATAGAGCAGAATTTAGAAGATCATATAGTGGCAATGATATAGAGGTGTCTAGGTGAGTGAGGAGCGGAGGAGGAGGATGGCTGCACAACGGACTTTCACTCCTGAAATCTCAGACTACGTTCCTAACATATTCTCCCTTCCTGTCTGTCGATTCAGCAATATTTCAGCAAACTTTCTCTTCCCCCAAAACAAAAATTAATAAATCTTCGCGTTTAGCCCGCACTAATGAGTTCATCCACTTCACCTTAAGCAAAGTATTCATCAGGTAGGCCAGACATAGAGGTAGGTAGCTTAGCTACCTAGGAAAAGAAGCCCCCTCCAAAGCGAACCCACCTCATAACTAACGGACATAAGCATTCTAAGAGCGTAGACGATATCCTGAATAATAAATGATATTAATTTTAATCACCACCCGCGACTTATACAAATGAAAATTGCCCTTTGTACGCCTCACTTCACCTTCCCCACATTACACGCCATGAAATATCCCATCGCTACGGATTCCTGCCAACAACCACTCTCACTCTCTCTCTCTCTCTCCAGGTAGGCAGCATGAGCAGAGGAATTCTACTCCACACACACACTACAGACAGACACTACATACCTATATCGACTCTGAGGTCCTGCAATGGAAATTATTTTGCAAAATGAAAATTTACTGACAGAAGAAATCATTATTTAGTTGGAGCACGTTCTTCTGCAGATACTGTAGGGCTTTTTGATTTAAACTACCTAGTGTGACTCATTATTATGGGGATCAAATAGGTAGCACCACTACTGAGTAAATGCATTCATATACACATAGCCTAGTGTTATGTTATCTCTATTAATGTCATACTTGGGCTCTTTATTCCTTGAAACAAAAATATTATGTGTATGGTGATATACTAATTGAAAGGAATGACATTAAAATGAAATTGTGAAAGCTGAAGAGGAAGTTTATGATAGAGGAAGGCTGCTTGAAAAGTATTTTTGGAGTAGATCTATTTCAAAGGGATATGAAAATAAGCGGAAGAAAGGAGAAAGTACATGCACGCGAGTGAAATGTTCTCAGAGTTCATAGACACATTTGGTGTGAGTGGGATGGGAAAGCGAGGTGAACTCATTTTGGAATAGGGAACTATAGTTGGGAAGAGTTTTTAGTTGAGACGGGAGAAGAGTGGGGAGAGAGGGAGTAGCTAATGTAAAGGTATCAGTTGTAAAACAAGAGAAAGTCAGTTAGATAAGAGAGACAAGTAGTAAGTACATACATTTAAAGAGGCATAGCTTTCCTCTCAGCATCATTCTTATTGAATAGTCCAAGTGACAAGTAACTCAATAAAGAGTGCCAAAAGTGGCACAAGGGAAATAAAATGTCAGCAAATCACAAGTTTGTAGTGAGTGTGCAAAGAACTCATCCACATTTCCATATCTTGGCAAGTGAATTGAAGGGAAAGCTTTCTATTTGAAGTGTGCCAGGCCAGGGCCAGACGAAACATTACAGTGCAACTTCTCATAGACATCCACTAATCTGAGACGCTACCGTCAGAGAGGACGGTCAAAATTTCGCAATCCATTGGAAGAGAAAAGAGCATTAAGGCTAATTCATCCTTACCAGCCAAAACAAAAAAAAACTTCTATTTTTCTTCTTATAGGTCATAAAAATTCAAATATTTTAATACAAATGAGAGCCATTTCATTTAAATCCCAAAAATGTTCGTCTACTTATTCAGCAAAATAAATATTTTCTTTAAATCCCTTTGTGATTTTCTCTAAATCTTTTCTTTTTCTATAATTTCCTTTGTAATTTTAACAGTTATTACCCCTCAGTGTGGATTTGCTGGTTGAAGTTCGCGGGGCTGATGCGCAAAGAACTAGTGGATGTCTATTGGTTTGCAGGACAGGGAAAACATATGTTCTCCGTGTCACTCGCGCCCATCTATCTCCCTCCCATCCGCCACAACTTTAATGCTTAGTTTTTGAT
>JABASI010004599.1:0-13762 GCA_019776505.1 Tomocerus nigrus | reverse complement strand
AACCAACCAGTTTGACACGCTAGGAAAATAAAATCCCCAAGAACCGTTCCATTATATAATTTGAATTAGATGAGAGGATTTGTATTTTGAGTTTAAGGGTGACTCGTAACAATGGGCATTGTGAGAGTATTCAAACCAATGTATTAGCAGAAACCTTTTTCACACGTCATAATTTTTCACCGAACTTTCCTCAAAAATCGGATTTTATATTATCTGGGGCTCCCGGAGGCCAAAAATGATTGTTTTGAGTCGGAAGGCAGTTGCCGACGGCTTTAAATATTTCCCTTTAACGTTGAGCTTGTCATCAACTGACTTACGACTTACGACTCAAAACAATCACTTTTAACCTCCGGGTTTCCTAGAAATATAAAATCCGATTTTTGAGAAAAGTTTGGCAGCGTTCGGTGAAAAATTGTGACCCGTGGAAGGTTTCTTCTAATACATTGGTTTGATTACTCTCATAATGTTCTTTGGAAGTCACCCTTAACTCGTTGTGTAGTTGAGGTAAATAGGAAGCTACCCAAGTAGCACAGTTATGTACATTTAATGCCTACATCTATAGGTTATTGTAGGGAGCTTAAGTTTCTCTTTGATTTCCCAATTCCATTGTAGTGCCTAAGCTAAGTTGAGGGAGTTGGACTAGAGTCGACTTAACTTGACTGGTGGATGTTGGCTTAAAAGCTTCACATGGCATGGCATAACACAAATGAAGGTGCGTGACAGAAGGAAATTGAATTGTGCACTTGACATCAAATAATTCCATTTCTAGAAGTCTGAAAGTCCATGATGACACACTTCAATTCAAGTCGGAACGGCTAAATGCACCTCATTCATCTCTACAGAGAGAGAGAGAGAGAGAGAGGCAAGTCTCGGAAAGTCCAAGCCAGACACAAACACACACTTTACCTACTAAGTCACCCTTTAACAACCTAACTCCGTCTCTTTGTCCCTGTTATAAGAGCATTCGGATAAATAATGGATAACACTAATACAAATAGAAAATCCTGGGAAAACCTTCTTGTCAGACTTTTCCTTCTGTTTTCATCTTGCACAATGAATCTCATCCCTTATCCCCCCAACAAATACCAATCCAGATGCGCTCTCTTACTTTTCTATATCTGCATTTTTTACTTTCCAATATGCAAACTTTATCTTTAACATCTTGGGAATGTTTTCCAGAGGATTTTAGTCCTGAGAGTGACTATCTCTTTTGCCAATCTCCCTCCTGTCTCTCTCTCTCTCTCCAAAGGCTAAGTAACCAGAAACTACAAAGTAAAGGTAAAGTGAGTGCATAGTACTGGGACAAAATACTACACCTTGTAGGATGTATGTTGGAGGAAACCACGGAATCCAATTCAAGACTACATACATTCACATACGGAAAAGTTCTCCAACTCAAGCTATACGGATCCTATTCCACTACAAACACAAGTACGTACTTCAATGCTCGGCTAACTGGAATTCAACTCCATGTTCATGTCAGTTTACTTAAACTTAGATCCGTGTACACACAGGGAATCTCTTAGTATATGCCACTTATCTATATCTAACCGATGACTATAGGAATCTGTGAAAGTATTCTCCTTTACATATTATCCAGTTTCTGAAATATTTTCCCACGTTAACCTTTCTCCTTATTACATTTCCAGTAATTCTAGGAAAATGAAAGCATTCGTCTATTGGTATCTGTCTATCCCATCCCCACGCAGTGCAATGCATCCTCTTGAAAATGGAAGGGGGATCGGATCCAGGATCCAATCTACCTTTGTGCCATCATCAAAATATCTATCTATCTACTTGAATGTATAGGAAGTGTAGGTTGTCTATCTGCATCCAAAGTTTTTCCGACTTTCCTCCTGCCTTGGCAGACTAAGCCAAGACAAACGGACAAGACGACTGTTGCCAAAGTAAGGAAGCCAAGGGAGAAAGGGAAGGATTCCCTAGCAAAGGCTAAGCTGTCGCTATCTTTTCCTCTTTATTATAGCATAGATGTACTAGTAGGAAGTGGAAACGAGTTTCAATGTAAAAAATCTTGAAAAAAACCAAGAGAAAGCCCAAATTGAGTTGCAAACTTGGATCGGATTGATCGAATCTTTCCTCTTCTCACTCACTCACACATCACATCAGTCACTACTACAGGAACTTCTTTCTAGTCGGCAAGAATCTTTCTGCTTATCCTTTTTTCGCCTTATTTTCCCTTTTCTTAGTTGGTTATCTGCCATTACTGATAGGAGACGAGGATATTTATACCGTAGCCCTGTGTCAAAAGGATATTATACCCACTTTTTACGTACCCAAAAGATACCCACTAACTACGGAAATAATATAGCACATTTTCATATTATCTGTATCTGTCTTAAGCATATAAATGCCTAATGTACGTAAAGATAGCGAGGAATATAATATAAGAAATTCAACCTAAGAACTTTTCTTCTTCTCCATAAATATTCTTGGTATATATATATATATGGATACTTAAACAGCTGATATCTCCTACACCGAATATGTTAACTGGGATTCTAATCTTAGTCTGCAAATGACTATGTAAAATAATACAATATACTATACGCGGGTAACGACGATTCAAATAAAGAACTAATACCCGTTTTCTAAATGGGAAAATCCAAATCTGAATATAGTATACATAGAAAACTGTTTTAAATATACCTTTCTCCATGTCTATAGATAATACCAGTAGATATTCATGAAAAGTACTGGAAAAATATACGAGTTAGGGAATGAAACAGATACGAAACATATTTTAGCCTTCTCCTTTCAATGTGCATATAGTTCCTTGGCTAAAAAAGTAAGAATAAGGATTTTTTTTTCGAGAGAAAGAAGTGGAACTGGTGCTTCGTCAAGATAACTCGTGTACAATGTAATGTACATACAATTCAGAATGGATTATCCTGAGAAAAGAATGGGACAATGGGGAAGAGACATTTTAAAATGGGCATGTAGGGAGAGAAAAGGAGTGCGTGATAAATCATAAGGATAGGCAGACTCATAAAGGTTGTCATTATAGAAAATCAGAAAATATGCCAAAGTTGCCTTGTCCTGTCGCTTTAAATTGGTGAGCTATAATGTGTAACACACATTAGATTGCTATTACGCTCTGCTCTATAACTTTCCCCTTACACTATCACCTACTAATGCTAACTACTACAGGGTCCATCAAAATAAGTAGCGTGCCTTTCTCCATGAAAATTTCATTTCATATTTTTAATTTTTAAGCTAAATAGTGTTCCAAAATCTTTTTCGTGTCTTTTAAAGCAAATTAAACTTTCACCACTTTTATTCTCCTAAAAAGTGACAATGGCGAAAGTTTAATTAACTACTACAGGGTCCATCAAAATAAGTAGCCTACGATACGTAGCTTTTCTCCATATAAATTTCATTGTATATTTTAATTTTTACGCTTTCCATCAAAATAAGTAGCGTGCCTTTCTCCATGAAAATTTCATTTCATATTTTTAATTTTTAAGCTAAATAGTGTTCCAAAATCTTCTTCGTGTCTTTTAAAGCAAATTAAACTTTCACCACTTTTATTCTCCTAAAAAAGTGATAATGGCGAATGTTAGGATTAAATACATACCTATAGTATAGCTATTCATGTCTATCCTATTATAATACATAAGTATGATGTAAGTTTAATTCATGTTTACTTGTGTCAGCGAATTCTTACGTAGGTACTCTACAAGATTAAATGGATATGTGTATCCAACCTTGCCTGTGGAATTCAACTGCANATGTAAGTTTAATTCATGTTTACTTGTGTCAGCGAATTCTTACGTAGGTACTCTACAAGATTAAATGGATATGTGTATCCAACCTTGCCTGTGGAATTCAACTGCACAGTAGAAAGTTTAATTAACTACTACAGGGTCCATCAAAATAAGTAGCCTACGATACGTAGCTTTTCTCCATATAAATTTCATTGTATATTTTAATTTTTACGCTAAATAGTTCTCCAAAATCTTTTTCGTGTCTTTTAAAGCACGTTAAACTTTCACCACTTTCATCTTACTAAAAAAGTGAAAGTGGGGAAAGTCTAATTTTTGAGAAATGCGTGAAAAAATTTGGTGGGCTTCTTACTGTGGCAATATGGAATGAAATTTACATGGAGAAAGTCGTATATGGCAAGTATTGTACTTTAGATGTACCCTGTATATGTACTTTATGTGAAAAAATATTATAGAATTTGCCAAGGAAAGAAATGCAGGCGGGACGGAAGGGAAGCCAAAATATTATTCAGGGTTTTCCTCCGATTATGAAAGTAGAAAGTAGTAGAAGTATAACTTGCTATTGGTATAGGGTGAAGATTGATTCTACTTATGGTCTGGGAAAAAGATGGGATAAGAAAGAAAACTTAGGTTGCAAAAAGGGAAAGAGCTAAGAAGGGCAGGGAGAGAGAGGATAAAGGTAAAGTAGAGAGATAGAGAACAAGGTAAGTAAATGTGACCCTTGGGACGCATCTCAACATCGGAGACATTCAACTCAACTGCAAAGTCTAACTCGGCGATTCACTTCTCTCCCTTTTGCTCCCTGTCCTTCCTTATGTTCGCCTATCTGTCGGCAGTAGTGTATTCTGCCAGTAGGCCACCACACCGCCAGCACGCCAACTTACCATCGTCACTAATACTTACTTGTCGACCGAAGAGTATGGACGAAAACGAGAGCAACTTTTACTTATTTTCTATTCTCGAAGAGAGAAAAGATCTTGGCTACGAGTAGTTATGCTACTTTCATCTATTTTCTCCTTTGCCCTTTTCTACGCTACTCGCACACTTCATTTCGGCCCAATACTCAGTTTACTTTTACTTGACGTAACAGCAATCTATTATTATGTATCGAGATAGTGTGTCATGTCATCCCCGAAAACCTTCTCTCTCTCTCGACTCTAATAATACACAACCACATCCTTCTCTCTCTCTCTCCATTGTTTTCTATTGTTGCTCCAGCCAATTTTACCATTATCAAATTACATTAGATATATCATGGGAGACATTCAAACAACGAACGACCTGGAAATAGCTAACGATAAGATAAAACATTAAGTACCTACTAACTTAACTAGAATTGCTTTCTCCATCCTATCATCGTCATCTGTCTGTCTGAGACATAATAGAACGAGACAAGTTGCAAGTGCACTAGTCACTACTTTACTGCCTATTCTATCATTTCCTCCCCATATCACAAACACACAAATCATCCTTTCTTCTTTTACAGACTGCAAAAATAAATCATCTACTTATTCATGTTCGTTCAATGTCTTTTCTTATACGGTGCAGCATCTTGAAACAAAATTATTTTATATTATAATTATATTTTAGATATGTTTCATTAAAACCCCAATAAACAGTTGACACAAAATTATTCCATCTACAGTTTGATAAAATGGGAGAGAATAAAATAGCATGCTCCATTAAAATAAATCGACGTTTATAAAATACTTGACTTCATTATCCTAATTACATTTTACCTATATGGTGCAATTTGATAGTATTTTCTTCGTCTAGGGAATTTATCTGTTCATTGTCGATATCTTTGTGTTAGGACAAAATATTCTTAAAATACCAATAAGTCTCTGGGCCAATAAATTGTAATTGTCATCGGTGAAAATATATTTTAGATATAATTTCATTAAGGGCGGACTATAGTCATTCATTTACGTCTGTTTTCCTACTCCGGTTGATCATGGATAATTCACATAAAGAAATCTCAATCAATTTAGACAAATTAAGTCTCAAAGTGAAGATTGACTATCCAGGAGGGTAACCTGTCCCCGATATTTTACAATTTTGACCTCAGAGAGGCACAAGATACGTTTCTGCAAAAAAAAATTAAACATTTTTTGGAAAAGTTTAGATTGTGAGGGCTGCAATTGGGTTTTTGTAAATATTGGAGACACATTACCCCCGGGGTACCTGTAAGATTGTTGTAAAAACATGAAAATTAAAAAATTCATCTTTTCTTGAGTTATTTTTGATTTTCTGCAGAAAGGAAATTTCAATTCATGCAGCACACGTAAGAACGACAGGGTGGAAAAGTCACGTGTTATAGTATCTACCCAATGCAACAACTTCATCTACTAAATTTCGTTAATCTAATCTTCTAAATCTAAAAATCTCCTAAATTCTTAAAAACGGCATGGGCCGCTGGAGACTCCTATGTACTCTTATGAACCTACAATACATCAAATATTCTGAGAGGTTACCTACATTTTGTATAAAATGTGGGGCAATAAAATAGTATGCCCAATAAAAATAAATCGACGCATTAAAATGATAGTGCTTAATTCATCCCAATTACCTACTTATCTAATACACAGCAAAGAAAAAGTCTACTGAATTGAATACCTATATTATATCCGTTCATTTTCGATGTCTTTGTGAAAGTATTCTTAAAACGCTACCATGTTTTAGCCATGTCATTGTCATTGGAGAATTAATAAAATAAAATTAATGCGTTAAAATGTGAAAGGTAAGTAAAAAATATCCAAATGTCGAATAGCAATCCTGAAATTTTCTGACTCGGCATAAAGTATTTTAGTGTAGCATATATTATTTCTTCATTTATAACCTAACCTTGTGTAAAATAACTGCGTAGTAGATATACTAGCATTATTCAGAAAATAATGATAGAAGATAGTCTGACTTTGGCTATTATGCAAATATTAAGTACTTATATGTATTCTTTTAAATCCGGGCCTATCTTAGTCAGCCTTGTCTCAGTCTAAAGCATTTCGACTTAAAGTATTGTAATCGTAACTCAAAGGACTATCCATGATGCTGTAGCTTTCTATGCTTTTCTATTTAGTGAGTAGATATCTACTAATCCTTTTGTCTCTGTGCCTTTCCTCTATATACAGACATACATGTCCAAGGGAAAGTATATAGCCACTTTTGATTCAACTAAGTAATACTGTCTAATGCTAATAAATGTGCTTTGGTTTCTCTATACTTAAGTATCATAAGTGCTATAAGTTGAATAAGGTAGGCCATTGAAAGCCGAGCTCCTAACAATGGGCTTTTGTGAGTCGATGTCACTTTCATAGTGAGCGCTATGATTACATATTTAACGATCTGATATGTCAAGTCTTATAAGTTTAGGCGCTTAGTCCGTTAGTTAGAAATCATATAATACGTAGAATACAAAAGAAGGATTATTTTAATTAGAGCGATATGAATGACTAAAAGGGCTATTTATATATGGGGCATATCTTAATGTGCTTGGCATATTAGGAAATTTTGTATGGTGTTACCGAATTTGTAGCAGGGTGAAATTGCGTAGCAAATTAAAGGTAAAATCGTGTGGTAGTCTCCAAAATTTTTGTTGCATATTCTTGCTTTAAATTTCTAAAGTAGAATTTTGAACGTAAAATTTAATTTGTGTCGGCAGAACAAATTTTCGAATGTAACCATTTAATTGTAAGAGAGTCGCCCATTTATTCAAGTGCCAAGAAAATTCACCCATTGCTTAATATTTCACCAAGCAAATTCACCCATTTCCCGTTTACGTCACTAAGGAATTTCCCCCATTTCCATTTACTTGACTAACGAATTTTATCCTTTCAAAAATTGGGTAGCACACCCAAAAGTAAATTCACGAATTTCGCCAAGCACATTAATCTGTATTTTGCTTGCCTATTACTGTCTTATATATTGGAGGGAAATTATAAGTAATGTAGTATATAAACTAAATATAAAGAGAAATAATGAGTACACCTAAATCTAAACGTGAGGCATGATGGATATTAGGATGCAATAATAACTAGGGAAGAAGGATAATAACGCACATGGGGCTATTCAACTTTTGCTGTGGCATTAAGGATTATTTAGTATCTTTAGCTCAGTGTGTGTGTGTGTGTTTTAGAATTGCCAGTAATTATGTAATGGAGGATCATTGATCGAATGGGCGAGCTTTGTATGTCTTGTATGGTTTGAGTGACGTGTGCGGAATGAGAATATCCCTTAAAATAACATTTGCCTTGTCATCGTAAAAGCTAAAGATTTTTCTACACAATGAGATTAGTGATACTTACTAATAGTCACTGTATCGATTGAATAATTCACAATGCAGACAAAGGGCTTTATGCTAATAAGTAGAGGAGGAAGAAGGAGGGATTGGAAACGTTCAGTTCAAATCCTGTTCACAGATAAGTATGCTAAAAGTGTGCGTGTCACGCTTATACATGGAGAGTCATCGCATCGCCTGCCTATTGAGCATCATCAGCCACTAGATACAAGATAAGCTCTCAAACCAACAGTAACTTAAACTTATACTTCCCTCATCATCTAATTCACTTGGCTATGTGCGTTTAGCATCTAGTCACAAGAAAGACACTTATTATTATCAACTAGACTACTGAGCACGAGTATACTTATAATATTATTATGGAATGTGCAGCAATATGGCAAAGTGAAGTCAAGTGAAGAGTCAAAGGATTTAATAAGTACGTAGAAATAATAGAAGAACGGGTTGAGCTCCTAAAATGAAAGCTGCTGCTGTGTGCTCGCAGGCAGCAAGCAGTTGAGTGGGCTCTCTCTCTCTCTCTGTCTCATACAAGATAGTGGGGGAACTTTGTAAGCAGAAAATACAATACAATACACTACTTAATGTACTCCCGCACAGTATGCTACACACTCCTCTACTACTAATGCTAATCTCAAGCACCAGAAGGTAATCCTAATCCCAATTCAAATTCAACAAAAGTAAAATAAAACCAAAAGGAAAAGTCAGCATTCAGCAAGAAGACACCACCCAAAAGCTTTTTGTAACTGTCTCCAAGAGGAAACCAAGGATTCTTCTATCATTTTCCACATACAACGCATTTTCCACCAGCATCCGCTACAACAACCATAGCCCATAAGTACTAGAGCTATTAGCAACTTTCCTAATCTAGCATTTTCTATCCCAGAACAACATTGAGAAAAATATTTCATATTTCATATTGGTTATATGAGTTTTATATCAAAATCAAAAGTTTCAAAAATACTTTAATAAAATTAGGTATACAAAAATAAATTACTAAATTCTTATTACAACGTCTGCAAATATTTTAATGCCGAAAATAGTTAATTGCCACCCACTAAATTATGAATGACAGATGCGTACAAAGCAGGCGCATGAAAATATGTAGGCAAGAAAGGAGTAAATATTTCATGATCATAACCACATGTATTTAAGTAATTATAAAATTCAACTTATCTCTGGAGTCTGAATCGAATTAAAATCATTACCAATAAATCATGGTACATTAATAATATTTTGTAAAAGTAATTATCACGTCTTTAAATATTTTAATACCAAAAATACTTAAATGCTATCCACCAAGCTATGACAGATGAGATATTCTTCACTATCTGTAGACATAGCTCATAATAGCTCCAGGATTAAATAAGTAATTAAAATCCTGCTCATCTCTGGAGTCTGAATCGAATTTACTTTCCATAATTGACAATTTCTAAACACGCGTTAGGTATTTAGCTGTGTATTGAGTTTAAACTGAGAGTGAATGGTGGGAGTTGTACTTGTTTAATATAGTAGTAGATTTTGGTATGTAGTGAAAGTGAAGTAAAATTACATGGAGTAAAATAATAATATATAATAAAGTAGATATGTTTAGGTAGGAGAAAAGGAGTCGAGTGTAGGCGCTGTGTATTTGTGCGGGTGGGTGGCTGAGCTGAACTTTATACACTTTAGATATAGTTAATGACAAAATCAATAGAGTCATTCGTTCCTTGAGTATATTAGCTTAGTTTAGTTATGTTGGGGGCAGCTAGTAGTAGTAAGTAAGTAGTAGTAGTGGATTGGTGTGTAGTAGAGTAGCTTAACTCTATAAAATATATTTTCCTGTAGTCAGAGAGAGTGCACTGGTCTGTTAACTCCATTTTGTGCCTCTCTCTCTGTCTACACTTTGTCTGTATATATTCTGTCTTTGTGCAACTATCTGTACAATGTGGTTGGTGCTTTGTTCTGGCTAAAGAAGAAGAGGGTTTAGTCTTACTTAGCTTAGCCTAGTAGTAGTAGACTAGCAATAGTACTTTAGAGAGACTTCTTACTGCTAATACTACTTGCTTACTTACTTATGTCACTGTACTACATACGCTTAGGCCCAAAAGTGGATTCAGATTCAATCCACTTCTACTTTATGTACTAGCAGTCGGAGCAGTAGCAGCTTCTATTGATAGAATTCTGTATTGGAATTTATATATGTCACATATATAGAGAGTGGTATATATAATATTGATATAACTACTTGTAAGTAAGTAAGAGCCTTAATTCCCTGAGTTAACTCTGTTTTGTAGGACACTAGAGTACTCTAAAAGAGCTGGAAGCTATGGGAGAAAGTAGAGAGAGAGAGAGGAGAAAGTATATATCAGCTTTCACATTATGACTCCAATGTGTGTATGTGACTTAAAGGAATTGTCCTCTTGGTCGTGTCTCTTGTCTTGCTTCGTCACACTACACCACACGATGACTTTAGCCATCTCGTACACTTTCCCACTTCTCATTGGATTACGACACTAAACTCTAAATGCATGAATGGGCAAAGCTTAGAAGCAATAATGACCGTGAGACTTATAGATTTTTGATCCGGACACGACGCCTTGGCTTTTCTATTCTAATACTATTATGTATTGTCTCCTATAATAGAAGAACACTGTCCTTCCTTAGTCTTTTATGGCATGGGCTACCCTATGAGAAATCGAATTATGCAGAATGGATCAGGGGAATTCACAATGACTTCCCTTCCCTCATCAGACAACCAACCAATCCTCCTCCTACTTAAACCAAATTCATTTTTCTCCACGGGACGAGCCAAATGAATTTTACATAAAGGAAACATAGTGGTCCTTCTATACAGACGAATAACAAATTTATAATAATATACATCACTACTATTAACTATTCCTATAGATAATGCATGATAGTTGAACAGCTGCTTTGCATTGCACGCATGACTATCTTTAATTTACTTGCTATGCGCCTCCACATAGTCCATAAGAGCTAGAACTGATTTTACTTTTAAATCATTTATTATTCATTTTAATTATTCCTAGTGCAATTTTAAATTGCATTAACATGGCTTGAGGGGTGGAAGAGCTATGTTGTTGGTTTTATTTATACAAGAATATCAAATTATTGATTCCTTATATAACAGAATGAATTCGAAGAATCACCGTTTAAATAGATGCAATTACTTGAAACAATATTTTGAAGAAAGCTTGCTACAGTGCATTTTTCATTATTCCACTAAGTTACATATGAACAGAATGGTTACATAATTTATGCGCTTTGCGTAGTAAGAGTAGAAAATGGGAAAATGCATGGTATATTTCTACACGGTTATTCGTTAGAGTGACTAGACAAGTTAGCCATGAAAATGACAGGAAACATGTAAAAGCAAAGAGAATCCAATTCACATGTCATTTTATATGAACTGTCGACAAGTCATAAACGTCATTGCCTCATTTTCATTAGTTTACTTCTGCTCGTCATTTCCCTTCTGTTAAGCGTAGGATAAATATGGAAATGCTTATTTTATTGCTTACATAGTCGAGACAGTCGAGAGACATAATAGAACGGTAGAGGTATGTAGTATTTAGGGGTAGCAGGAAGAGTGATGGAGGAGTGAAGGAAATTATGCTGCTGAATGATATTTGCACAGTTAGTGTTGCATGAGTAAATAGGTGCTTTAAAAGAGAAACTAAGTCAATAGCATAGACTAGATACATATAATAATAACACGACATATCTATATCTCTCTATAATAGTCGCTAGTAAGTATTTAGCATGTAATACATAATTTGAGTTATCGCAAAGGAAAACGGCATGTTTGACTGTGGCAGGGATAGAGAAAGTAGAAAGTAGAATAATGAGTCAGTAGTATTCTAGGTTCTGGGTAGTTAGTGTATTGTGTTGTTTGGTGTCTATCTTATGTATTGTCGCTAGATACACGTTATAATAAATTAAATTGAACTGAACAGAGTAAATAGGTTAGTGGATGAATAATTTATTTACTAAGAGAAATAATTGAATGTAAGAGTCGAGTTGTCGCCTGTCGTTCCCTCGACCTCAACGCAATTCTCCACTTATTCATTAGTTTTCTTGTAAAATGCAACAATAGCTCGTAGCTACTTTCTCCCTCTCCCTTTCTCTCTCCGTGTGTGTGTGTTTCTTGTACATGGTTTTATATTGTCTAGTGAGTGAACGTTGAACGAGTGTTCTTCACGGGATTAGAATAATGAATGTAGGAAACTAAGCCTTTAATTTAGATTCAATTGTTTGTTTTCACTGTAAAGTAGCGTTGAAAATTCAGGACTCCTACTAGAAACCATAATATAAAGTAGAAAGTAGCTAACGACGCTATTGAATACGTAGTTAGTTGTTTCTGTGTGTGCCAAAGAGAAAGTCTGTAGTACTTGCATGTAGTCATGTACCATTAGTTCTTGTCGGAACACTAATTTTTCTCTAGGTGGTTCGTTCTAATTGTAAATTCTTCAAGAAATACTATGGTAGTGCAATGGGTTCGTTAAAAGAAAAGTAGTAGTGTGTAGTATGGGGCACTGTGTCCTTAGACATACTTATACAAGTTACTATTAACACTAGTCTGGGCACTTAAGGATATAAAAGGTGTTCGGCAAAGCCCACAGACATTTTTATTAAGGAAGAGAAAGTCGGCAAAGGATGGCTAAAGAAGTTGTAGAAAATTTATAACCTCTCATTAAACGCGACTAAAGTAATAGGAGAAACTCTCTCTCTCTCTGGGTTACATACATTATAAGCCAATCTAATTATATTCAGTTGGGAAAGACAGGAAAAGGACGAGAAGAGACACTGTAAACTCCAAACATGACTTGGCATTGCATGCATAGGATTTCCTTTATAGATCTCAGGGAGATATAACTTTCCCTATAATATATACTTACACATATAGTAAAAGATGTTATAGTCTAACTAAATAGCTCCTGCTCTCTCTCTCTCTCTCTTTCGCCTACAAACAAACAACGTAAATGTATCCTCCGCCTAGTTCCCTCAAACTCGTAATTACCACCATTACTCGCCTCTTTCCATTTCACTTCAAGCAGGGTGCAATAGAACTAGCTAATTAGTAATTAGTGAAGCTTATTGAATCTCATTTAATCCAATTATCTTAGTATGCATACAAATTATGATCACAGAACAGCTACCCACATCTACGATGCAATTCAATATAGCTATCCTAATGTCAACATTCAAAATTCAAATGGAAACGCAGTCACTATAATATTATAGCTATATGATGTTAAATGTTAGTTAGTTGAAGTTGAGGGGGTTAGGTGATAGGATCTTCTGTAATCTTCGACAGGAAATAAATGCATACACACACATAAATTACAGAGTTCTCCCATGAAAATAATTAATGAACAATTAGAAAGGAAATACTAGGAGTGCAATTCGATACACCAGTAATTACTAGTAAATATTCTCTACGCCTCGTAGATGTATGTTACATTTCCAAGTAAACAACTCTAATATGCTCGCAATAAATCAAATGTCTGATAGCAAAGTTTTACAAGTTGGCACATGCACCTAGAATTGTGTGATATGACTATCGATAAATGCCAGGAGTGTCCTGGATTCTTCTATACAAGTAAAACGCAGGTCATACTAATTAAAACAGTATGAAATGCTCTTTAGAAACATTGTCGTAATTGTAGCGTAGAAAAGTTAGTTTGGCACTAAGTGCAGAACCTATCTTCTTGTTATTATTAAT
>JABASI010004598.1:0-13762 GCA_019776505.1 Tomocerus nigrus | reverse complement strand
TCACAATTATCATTTTTTAGTTCCATTTGACTTTATAATATTTTCATAGCATCATTTTAATAAATTAAATATTATGGAATTTTTCAACAAATTTATGTAATCATTTTTTTAGGGATGAAAATATTACTTCTAGTGTTCCCTTCCATATGGATCCATTCAAAATATTTTTAGGGATTATCTAAATATTTCTAGGGATCCATTAAATAGCATCCTGTAATAATCTCATGGTAGGTACCCATATGCATTTGTTTTTGATATTTTCCATGTCAAATGTCAATTCAAATCTAATTTAACTATATCGGTTGGTTGTGAGATAAATAGAGCTTAATCATGATAAGTATTAAAATAAAACAAAATTGTAAAAATACATTTTCATGATGATAGTATACTTTTATGAGACAAAATATTTCAGTTAATATACAAAGCAATTGTATCTGTATAAGATGTATAAATGTGGATTAACGAAATATATTATAACATACCAAGGGACATTGCAATAAAACAGTCAATGGGTATATTATATTATACTTATATTAATTATCTCTGTAGTTATCATTATCATTCATAGTTCCCCGAGGAGTCGGAAAGTCGGAACATGTAGCGCTAATTAAATGTTCGTATGGAAAAATGTCAAGAGCGCAGACGAGCTTTAAAAAGGGTTAAGTAATATACTAAAAGACTGCTGCTTGAATAATCATAATCATAACAATTAAAAATTCAAACTATGTACTAGAGATTTGCCATTGTAAGCAGCATTAACGGACGGAATACAATAAACCAGGTTTTTTATCTACAACTCACTCCGGCACGGATACAGGTGATTAAATGGATTGTGATACTAAAACAAACTGGATTTGGAAAAGATAATCCAATTGAGCAAATATCCAGTAACTTAGGATTATTGTATCCACTCAACCAGGACATTAACCCAGATGTGAGTGTTATATCTTATATCCACGTGCCCATGCTCAAAAAGTCCTCTAAATTTTTGGATATATTTTTGAACGATGATCATGACACAACTTGAAGTGAGCATAGTTGGAAAATGTTTTATTTGATGGAAATAGAATTATTATTATTGTTAGGTTTATGTATCTAGTGTTCTATACTTATTACATTTTATGTATCTAGCACATAGAATTTTATTAGTTGCAGAACAATAATAGAATCTACTTGGAGAAATTGTAAAGTTTCTTTCTAGAGATTAGCATAAATTGTAAATAATAAGCATGCCATTACAGATGCTTTCATTTTCGTCCTGGCTGTTGGTGTACGCATGGAAGAAAGTTTAGAAGTCTCAAAGGGGTGCTGTAAAAACGGAAAGGGACGGTTTTCTTTGCAGAATTTCTGCGAGAGATCTAGAAATAATATGAACTATCTGGCCTATATTCTTTCTTGTGTACACAAGTTGTAGCATTTAGTTCTAAGGTTTTTACTGCTGTCAGTTATAGATCACTTTCATAAAGTTTATGTAGAGAAAAAGTTTGAAAATCAATTTTCAGTGGCCTGAAGTCTGACAGAGGAAGAAATAAGAATAGTTGTGTGTGTAGGTCTCGACAAGAAGACATAACACCCATACAGCTAGAGCAGCAGAGTATACAGTACGTAACGTTAACGGAGTGACTGAAAAGAGTCAGACGAGGAGATCCAACCAGAAGAGAACAATGTCAGGAGACAGACGGAGAGAATAGACGAGAACCGGATAAAGAAAAGAGAAAAGTTGTTGGAAAGCAACATGAAGATTGAGATCGAGTGATATTACTTTACTGCGTGTGCCCCACTTGTCTTTTGGTTTCGTTTGTGGGTGGATGAGAGGGTTATGTTCTTGTTAAGTCTTCTATCTGTCGGAAAGAATCTCGGTGTAAAAAGCGAGAAAATAAATGGGAGAGATCAGAGAAGAAGGAAACAGACTTTACACTTCTGCTATGCATTTATATAGCCACAGCCGACCCATCCACCTAGTTATAATAATACCTACACATACATCCTGCAGAAATCAAACCTATATCTTAGCTACCTAGTTAACTATAGGTTTTCTGCGTGAGATTTAAAGAAGCAGAGAAGGAAGTGACGTGAAAAGTAATAAAATATTTAGTTCCTACCAAGACAAACTGATAGGTTAGTCATTTCCAGACAACGAAAAAAGCTTGCCCTTTATCAGAGTTGGGTGTGGTGGGATATCTATCGTGCATATGAATATTATTGTATAAATAGTACCTAAAAATGTATAGATATATATGTATTTGTTATAGGTTTTGAATGAATGTGAAGGAAGAGTCTAAAGTCAGTCTAGTGTTAACAATACATGAATAACGGATGCGAAAAAAAAGAGCAATGAAGATGAAACGAACCGTTCTATCCTTTCGAAATAGTAAACGATGAATTTCTGGAGATTTTCAATCTGTTCCGATCCTTTGTTATGATATTTGGCTTTGAAGATCAATAGCTTCTTTCCCCAGTTATCTTTCCCTCTGATGAATAGAACACCTTTCTCGAAAACTTGAGACGGTATTTTAGTCTCGTCCAACTCTGCAAATAAGAAAAGATTCACAATAGCATGAGATATCCAGGACTCTATCAAAGGAAACAATTAAATTCTAATAAAGTATACAGAGAATTGTTATTCTGTGAATGTAGATTGCATATATGCAGGTCTGCTTTATGGCAAGTTGAAATCATCAACCTACCTACCTCCGCCTCCAACCGTTTAGCTATAATGTCTAAAACTCTTTCTTCTCCGTAGATAAGGTCTACAATAAATGTACTGGTATTATTCACTAAGTAAGGATTATGGAGCATTAGAGAATAGAAGCATTGCTCTTTGTTGGATTTAATAAAGTTGTGGGGTAATTCACACAAAGTTCACTCAGATGAGTTATACCCGAAAAGGAATAAAACAAACGCAGAAGTTTCGTGAACTTAGTAAGTATGCCGCACTGTCTTAATACGGTTTAAACTTGTAATATTTAATAACTCGTGTACTGAAAGTAATAAAGCATTCCCATGTATTCACTACTACGACATTTCGCCCACCATAAAGTTCGAAATCATTGAAGTTGTTAATCTAACCCCATTTCGACAATGCTAAAACATAAATCTCCCTTCGCATCATACTTTCTCCAAGAATAATAGTGAATACTAGGCAGTTCATCCACTATTTATATAACATATTTAGTAAGTGGAATATGGCGTCTTGTGAGCACTTCCTTTTCAACCCACTACGACTGGAAAAGCTTTGTGAAGATTATGATATCCTCCTCCTTCCTCTCTCTCTCTCTCTGCGTGAATTTATATTGCCGACATGCTAGTTAGGGAAAGCGTCTCTAAAAATTGACAAAATTAAAGCATGAACATTGCTTTTCCTAGAATGGGAATCATATAATGCTCTTGTAATACATATGCATACTAAACTGATGAAAAACCAATTTAATATTGGAACATTATAAGTTCTCGTATAGTCGTATATTATAGTAGAAGTACCTAAACGTCTGGAGTCTACAAGTAATTTAACTTCAATTGCGAGGGATATATTGCAACTCAGAGTAGGTTATTGGGAAAAAAGTTGTAAATCTCATTTACTGGAGGCTAAGAAATCACTTGAGATCGACAGAATGAGGAGAAGATTAGAAAGTAATGTTAAATTCCTTATTTTCATCATAAAATTCTCTTGTCGGCTCCTTCTCGTCACTTGAGTCTTTTAATGAGATTTTCAAGAACTTTCAAAGTGGGTGGAAATAGAACGGCATATTATTACTTCGTGTTTCTATTCTCTACTACTACGCGCATACACCATAACCAACCAGTAGCAATGCCAATGATATTTCACAGCCCAAGAAAAACACTGGCAGACAACTTTTCTGCATTTGCAGGAGTTACGAAGAGCATTAAAGACACGTTTATGCGTCCTAGACATTTACGCTCATATCTAGACTTTTGCACATTCGCTCTCTTTCCTCTTTTCTGCATAACATTCCAGGAGATGTCAACGTGTCAATTTTTGGCATTGGTTTACTTTCGTTGGAAGAGTCTTCGAATTACTTTGGCTTCCGTCGGCACATTGTTATTTCTATTAGCGCCTTTCTACTTTTCGTTATCCGATAAATAGAGTGGATCCTGTTTATGTTATTAGATACTTCATTGTCGGTTCTCCACCTCGTTACCCATTTGATGTTTTCTTCGTCTTCCTTCACACGCTTCAGGGATAAGCTAGGCTTGTCACTTTTTCATTTAGAAGCTTGCAAACTTTGTGGAACTGGGTTGGCAACCAAAACTAAGCATACCATTCTTATAGCAGTCATTTAGGGTAGCTATATCATTCGAATTCCGCCAAGTCAACGTGATTTAAGCGCTTTAATGATGCAAATAGACTACTTATAAATATATACCTACCCAAAGTCATTATTATCATTACTACAAAAAAGTAATTGATATACACAATCAGTACCCGGCAGATAACAAATGTCCTTGGCTTGGTCAGGTGGTAATTATTATGTTGTAAATGTCATAGTCATTAGGTGATAGTTGTGCCACTACTTTACTAATCAAAAATGTCTGCCACCCACTCGTGTTTCTTGGCTCTGTTCTATATGTACCTATAATTATTAAACTTATAATATTGTTGATACCTATATTAAGTTAATATAAAGATAAGTTGTCCATAATTATTATGTTAAACTACAATTGATATACTTAACTCTTTTATTTCAAATCTTCAAAAGGCTAACGAAGCCCGTAATCAAATTACCGATTGGAAGATAATAAATGCTTTGACCTTTGAACAACTACAAATACCATAATGTACACACACTTCAGCACTAGTATACTAGTATTTCTCCATGCATAATTACAATCCTATTCATATTTATTTACCATTATGTTTTTATTGAGATTTGCTAATGATTTTGTGAAACTATGTACAGGTCGTAATTAATGTCGTATGACAGAATAATAGTTGCCTTTTGTTACTACTTGAGATCATTAAAATCTAAAGTTTGTAAAAAACCTCGATATTGCAATTAGAGATAGAATAGATGACGATGCCACTACCTACACTATTACTGCCATTTTTAGCACAAGATATCTACACTTTTTATGTAAATTATTCATTAATTATAAGATTCAAATTAGACTTAAAAGCAGTACGCAGTGTACATTTACTCAGTATAGCTTGAACATAGAATAGTATTTATTTACTACTAATAATAGACTTAATGAGAAGGTAAGCTCATTCTTTTCCCATTCCGAAGATGGATACCTCAAAGTTTCATTCTTAGCAATATTAATGGCAACTATAAAATTTTGCAGTCACAGCATCATTTTTTGCGGTGTCAACTAAATTATGATGCTCCAGTAGTGGCACGTGACCAGAACAATACATAATCCGTCACGATGGGAGAGCAAAGTAAGAATAAATGCTGTAACAGTGCAATAGCAGACCTTAAAGACATAATTCTTCATCAGTTGCTTGCAAGGAACGCGAAATTACATGGCAGGAATAGTTAAGAACACAGTCAGCTTTCTCCCTCGTAATAAAATAAAGCTATAAAATTACTTTAATGTATACAAGCTTAAGTTGTTAGGGTCATTAATAGGAATTCTACCAACTTCCATGCAATCTATTGTTGCACAGTCAAATAGATTGGATACATTACATAGAAACATACATTTGTAACCGACTTTTAATCGGCATGTTTTGTGAGTCGGTCCGCAGTTGGGCTCAGCTTTCTCAGCACAAAGTACAGTTTCATTCTCATGTGTAGGTACATATAAATAGCACAAACAGCAATGAGCAAAGCAGTATAAATTCCTGCCAAACGTATTTCTTATAATTTTCAGCTGCAATTTAACACTAAGAGATGCGACATCATAATAATTTAACATGCACAGGAATATTTGATGATGCATAATGTTTTTAACAGATAAATTAGAATTTTTAGTTACAAAAATGTTTATAGTTAACAGTAGAACAGAAAATGTGACTCTAAAACGGCTGCGATATTATAAGCTATGCTTGTGTATAAGTAGGTACATTACGCAATCCTGTTTCGTTTCTTACATTCTTTCGCTTGCAAAGGAAAATAAATAAATATGCTTAGGTCGATAAAAAATGAGACTGTTGCATTAGTGCTGGTTGTTTATCTACATGCACAAGAATATTTGATAATGAATAATGTTGAAAAACAGATAAATTAGAATTTTTAGTTACAAAAATGTTTATATAGTTAACAGTAGAACAGAAAATGTGACTCTAAAACGGCTGGGATATTATGAGCTATGCTTGTGTATAGGTACATGACGCAATCCTGTTTCTTTTCCTACATTCTTTCGCTTGCAAAGGAAAAATAAATATGCTTAGGTCGATAAAAAATGAGACTGTTGCATTAGTGCTGGTTGTTTATCTGAAACAGAGAGAGGTAATAATAACAGAGAGCTACTACTACTGGCAGTAAAGCTACATAATGCACTTTTGAATGTTAGTAATAGAGAATAGAGATAGTGAATGTATGGAAGAGAATGACTGTGAGCATCTTACCATTAGTTCCGAATTCCTTTCTCCATTGACAGCATTCATAGAGAAATGTAGTTGCGGCTTCCATGTCATTTTCTGCGTGAGCTATGAATCGAGTTAGCCAGAGGTTATCAGTTTTGACCCGCTCCAAGTCCTGTGGGCAAAAGTCTGCATTCCAACAAGAGAAAATGTTAAATTCTGTTTTACATATTGCACCATAAAGTTTTTTCTACCAGTGACTCATGCTACGCATATTTCTTTGGGTTTAAGCCTAATCTGTCTTATCCTCGTCTCCGGCAGTACTGACCTTCCTTTCAGCCTCTTATGCTTCGGTTGCGACCTCAATACCTTAGTACAGCTACACAGAATATCTTATCGTGTGCTATGTGTATACCTAAATATATTTCTGTATATGCCTAAGATATCAACAATAAGCTTACGTAGGTAATAATGGATGACATTTTTTCTCGTTCTCCAATTTTTCAAGTCGTACTGTCGTACTTAAATGTCTTTCTTATCTCTTGGACCCTCTTCTCTCACATGCTCCTGCTCATACACTACAGATTTTCTAGAGAGACTAAGTACTCAGTCAGAAACTCAAATAATAATGGTGAGGCGTGATAAGAACGCTAAGCTTTAGTAATCAGACAGAGTATTTCAGGAAAACAATTATTTATCTCTTACTGTCATCGCCAATACTATTTTACCGTCTTATTGCAAACGGAAATCCACTCCTCCACTACTGAACTATCCCAATCCGTAGCGCAAACCTTTTCAACGAAGTTTTTTTTATATAAGTGCTAAGTACCTTTAATGACTTCGGAGAATAAGTGGATTGCTTTTTTCTTGGCTGTTAACTACATCGTGTAATACAGATTCCAACTACGCACTGCCTGATTTAAGTTGTCAATAATTTTAATCGAAATTAAAGATAACTTAGTGGAGGTGCGTGTAGAAACACTTTAAGTACCTACCTAATGTATTAAATCACATAAATCGATGGACACTATTTTTAACAAGGATATTTACTGGTTTTAGGATATTCTAAGATATTTGCAGTTTGCAATGGGATTCTACGAGAAATGATCGCAAGAGGAATTGAGGAATCTAAAGATAGCTGGGATGTAAAAGGAAAACGTGACTATACTATAACACTCGCCCAATACAAAATTCTAAAATAGCATTCGCTTTCCTTTGAAGATTAGAATCTGAAATTCATCCTCATCCTAGATAGCTTGGCATCGGCATGAAATCAATACTTGTTACACGAGTACTCTGACTACCACATTTTATGCAAACAGGAAAATTATTCTCTCGTCCCCCTTACATACCTAAGTGTGTAGTGTGTAGCTATATAAATATAAGAAAACCACATCCATCTAACTAAATATCATTGTACTGAATTGAAATGACTCTTCTACTTCTGCAACAATCAGATTTACTGTAGCGCAAACTGGAATAATCGCCTCAGATAACACAATCTTCCTAATGCATTTAATTTTATTTCTAGATATTCTAAGGATTCCCACAATACTAGGTAAACATTAGTATGATTGGTGAATTGAACAGCTAAATCAGCTTTCTATTGGATGAAACAACTGCATACATAGCACATTGCACTGAACGGAGAGAAGGGATGATCTGAGAAACATTTCGCTAAACGAGATTGGTGAAATGTAACCAAGTATACATCTGAAGTTTTTCATCACTATAATATTGGATTGAAGCTCTCAATGCATGATGTACTTATTTTGCCGCAGTCTGTCTCTAGTATAGGTACCATTAAAATATGCATGAACATTAGGAATCTGTTAAATTTCAGGATACAAAGTTGCAGCAGCAATAAATGCATTATTTGCAAATTGTAATTTAAGTAAACAGAAATCCATTAGTATTAACTGCGATGAATTACTGAAGAACAAAAACAAATGCTGAATTGCAACTCACGCCTGAATTGAAAAGGTATTTATACCTACTCTATGAAGGTAGAGCAAGAATGTCTAAATAACTAGAGAAGAAAATGTAAACGAGATAGGTGATTAATATTTTATATTTGGAAATAACAAACTCTGCGGTTTTGCTTATTCCTCACTTTCAACTTTTTAGCTTTGTAGGAATTTATTAGGGAACTATGGAATGTCAAGTATTCCAAACCAGTAGACTTATATTTAGATATATTATTATAGGTAGCTATATTGTATATGGGAGAAAAATTATACTCTCTAGTTACTAAAACCAAGGTTATTTGACTTATACTATTACGTAGTAGTTCTATCTATTTAACTGTAAAGCACTTACTATATTAGAAATGAATGGAGAATCTACATCTAGTAGGTGGATGGAAGAGAATGAGAATTTATATTTATGTGTCGCAAAGAGAAAGAAAGAAGAGGAGAGTGCTATTTGTATTATAATGCATGCATACGTTGTACATCCCCAGCCCGTAACGTTCTTTAGTAAATTGCTTAGGGTGCAATATTTTTATCCATAAGATAGAATTTTTATTTCCATCCAGTGCAATGGATAATGAGTCTTGCGAAATCCCGAGTCGTTTATATTCGTAGCACGTGCAAATGAAACCCTTGGGATCAAATTCTGTGAGATATAGGGATAGAGCTATGAAAAGGGAAGCAACCATATAGAGTTCCATAATAAAATGCCTAAAAGATAAGTCCGAATGTTATGGGAGGCTTTCGGATGGATGAGAGTCCCAGTCCATATTGCAGATATGCTTTGAAGTGCCATCAAAATTATTATCTCGTCCCATACAAGTCTTATGTAGTGATGCCCTGCTATATGTTAAGGATTGCTATCTGTAGAAAGACTAATAATAGCATGGAGCAATGTTCACATGTTCTCTCTTCCTATAAAATATAGTCGTGCGTATATTATGTGGGCATCCTCACTTATTTCAGACTGAATATGACATTGCTGAAATAACTGCTTTGTGTTTGTCATGAGGGCCACACCATCGATGACAGCAGAATAATAGCTGGATATATATTACATAAAATAGCAAAAGAAGGTACCTATAGTAGGTACTTGTATATATTCATAATATATTCCATCATATACACACAATTTGTGTTTTAAGTAAGGATCCTCTCCTTCATGGATATAAATACACAATTATCTCATTCCAATTTCGGTTATCTATAATATCATCATTATCATAGTTCTCATTCTCTTTCTATGTTGTGATGTAAGTGCCTTTTGCCTTCTGGTGTTCTATGTACATCAAAAGAATCACTCGAATTACAATTGCATATACTTGTGTCTATACAGAGCACTACCTACTACATACTTATATTAAACTAAATATTCTCTTTTTCGACTAGGTACTTTTTATACATAATTTATATAGTTAAAGGAAAGAGTCTATAAAATCCAATTTGAAAAACATGGGAATGCAATGACGTGGGTGGCTTTACGTAAGGAAATATGATATGGCTTTGACGTTGTCAAGTCCTATTGTTGAGTTTGATTTTCTAAGCTGTCAATTTCTTGTGTAATTTTCTATTTGAAAATGTCATGAGCCGAAAGGATTTTGAATTAGAACGCTAATTTGTTTTCATCTGCTCGACAACCACCTACACTGTCTAACATGCCATTAGCATGCATTCGGATGTTATTTTTGCCTGAAAGGTACATCATCTTAGCATAGGAAAATATATGAAATTAATATTCGTTTTCTCTTAGTATTTATTTATAGAAGAATGAGCAAACCTGGTGCTTTGGCTTTAACTCGCTCTGCAAAATCCTGTCGGAGTTTCTGAACCATATCTGGGGTAACATCCTCCATTTTGTTCAGAGTTTATGAAAATAGTTGTCTTGATAGTTAGCTAGGATTAAATATTTAGACTAGGGAAGCTATTAGTATAAATAAAATTCATAAAGTTCATCAAACGCTCTGTAAACGTTCCGTTTGGAGGAAGGAAACGGAATCTCGAGAAGAATGTTGTCTGGATGAGCGTATAAGTCCCTCTTGTTTCAGCTCTGTGTTGAAAGAGTAAAATAAAATCCGAGTCTTGTTTTAAGTTTAATAAAGTTGAAAGCTCCTCTTCTTTCTTTCTTTGATGTTTATTAGTATGTATGAGCGTGGGTAGGGAATATTTATTTTACAGGCTTTTGTATTGGCTTCGTTTTCCTTGCTTCGGAATTGACTTGACTTGCGTGGATATTATTCTCTTGCTCTCTGTAACAGCTCTCACTTTCTCTCAATTCTCATCAGCAAAGAGTTACAACGTGTTTACAACTTGTACAAAAGTCTGAATTTTAACTACTCCAATTGAACAATGTTCAAAGCATCAGCACATGTACAGTTTCTAGCTTTTACCAGATTAAAATGAATGTATAAAATAGGAAGAACTGAACCATGGCAAATAAATTGTTGTAGGAAATTCGGATGATATATTCTACATCATTTTTCATATGGCTTCTTCAGTCTTCCCTTTAAATTGCATATAGATAGCGAGTTCCTATGGATGAGTTCAGTTCAGTGTCCCTGGCACATAGATGTGTGTAAAAACAAACTGTAGACAGAGTCAGAGGAAGTGGTTGTAGGAAGTAGCAATAGTTTCAGTGTATATCGTTGAAAACATTCCACAAGAGAGAGCGTCGACACAGTGTCTGATGAAAATTCTCCCGTAGCAGTCGTTGCTCCGCTGTGCGAGACTTCTATGAAAGTTTTCCTCCAGATGAATTTCCTGTAGCCCAGCAGTCTGTTAAGCGCTTCTTTAGAAATACACTGGGGGAGGAAACCGAAAGAGACTTTGTGAACAGATGTAGGAATAAGCCGGACTGTGAGTTCAATTTCAATGTATTATTTAAATCGTTCAGAAAAGTTAAGACACCTATTCTATACAAATTAATATGCAAGTAAATGTGTTACATAAATTAATATAATTGTTTACTCAACTATCTGAAAATATAGTGCTAGTTTACTATATTTTTAATGGATCTATGAAATTATCACGATGTGTTTAAAATAATATGCTTGTTTTTAAGTGAGTTTTGTGCATGTGTTTAATTTTAATGCTTTTATATTGCTACTTATACGATTACGTATTGACTACATAATTTCGAAGAATTGAACTGGAATGTTACTGGAATTATTTTGTTCTTTCGAAAAATTTACAAAGTGTACACAAAAAGAGAGTAAGTAAGGGTAAGTTCAACTTGGATTTCAATTTTCACGGGATCGATGGTACTCTTGCGTACAATCGGATTCAGAGCTCTTTCTTTTAGATATGTGTGCGATAGACTTTCTTATAGTAGTTACCTACTTTTAAAACTTTCTTCTTCTTGAGAAGTGTAAAGGAAAGTACATATAAGTAAACTGGAATGTATAAAGAGTTGGCAAGCACGTTTTTTATCTGTTGTGTTACACGCTTACACGGTTATTACACGATACAGAAGAGAAAGTGTAATTTATCTTCTTTCGGAGTAATTTCGTTTCGTTTGTATTTTTGTGGAGAGGAATTCTTTATCATGTAAGATCTCATGTGAATTTCAGTGTTGTTTGTTTAGTTATTGGGACACTAAAGTCAATGGTTATAGTATGGAGGTAGCTATAATGTCTTGTTGAAAGGAATAAAAATGTGACTCACATGGAATCTTTTCAAATTCAATAAGAAATATTTCTTAGCCTACTAAGCTATGTCTTTGTCATTCAATAAAATCTGTTGGCTGCCTTGTATCTGAAGTCTAACTAGCTGCATTGAATAGTATTTTTTGTTATAAGTTGGTAAAAAATCTCAGTATGTATTTATGTGAATGTATTTACGTATCTAAGTAATGTGGCACGAAAGTCACTTTCTGTCAAGTATGTTCTTTATCTGTCCGTATGGTCTTTGATGTAGGTATAAAATGTTCGTTTGTATTGAATGACTAGAATGCAATTCGGAATGTCCTTGAATTTAATGTGTTTCTGAATTTAAAGAAAGAGATAAAACACTATGTTTATGTTTCGGTGTCTTTTATCTTTGTACTAGGATGTATAATATTTCCTTGCTACTCAACCTTAGATGTTAGAATGTTTTACAGCTGTAGTATGTCAAAAAAGCTCTTAGTGTAGTGTAAACGTAGGAAGAGAAGAGAATAAACAAGATAGAAGAAAATAGGAGAATAACAGAATGGAATAGTAGACACAGTCACAGTTCAGTTAGTTTACTGTGTCAAATACTCTACTAGTTTAGATGTCCTGGGCTTTCTACTTAACTTGGCTGAACTTTGCCTTTCAGTTACGATAGGAAAGCAGGTATAGTATAACTAGCCAAACGAACCGTCACAGAAACTTCCGGGAGAAACTAAGTAGAGCTCCTTTCCAAGAACAAAAGTCAAAAACTAAAGGAAGAAAGTCAAGGCTCAGAAAAGTATAGAGAGAAAGAGTAGTAATGGGCTATTTGAGCGGGTAGTAGAGTGGGTAGTAAGTAGTAGCACTAGTGTTTGTCTAAGATAGTAATCACTTGGTACCGGTAGAGACGGATGGATGGAAGTACGCAATGCACGACGGACTAGTAATAGTTAGGTTGAAGCCCGGCTGAAGGAATGATAAAACTTTCTTTGCAGATATGCCATGCCATAATGACAGTGATATAAGTTTGCACAAGTGGCCCTATTAAAACTATAAGTACAGATTGTAGAAAAACAAACTTTCCCAACTGAACTTTGCTCAGACAGACAAGACAGCCGTTGTGTGCTCAACTGTGTGAGGAAAAGAAAGTTTGCCAATGTGTTTCCTACTCCTATAATGGCTATCTTGGAGGAGGAAAGCTTTTGAGTCCGATTTACACTCGGGTGAACTTAGTTAGTACACAGGGAGCCACTACTTACTCCTGCACAATACTCGACTATTCTATAAACCCTTTTCCATGAGACAAGACAAATAAAGTAGTCGACATAAGACTCGCTCAAGACACACAAAACTCACTCTCTCTCTCTCTCCTCTTGACTGACTCACAATGTAGCAGGCGACTGCACTATCAATAAACGCACGACAGAAACCATACCGCAGGAAATTGGGCAACTTTATAATTGTCCACACTATCGATGTGTTTGTTTCAAATAACTAGGTGTCTACTGCCTACACTTCACTGGTTACAACTTCCATCATTTCTACTACATGCGTGTCCCTATCAAACCATTGTACCATGCACAGACTTGCTACTTTTGATAATCGGACCGGACCGGATCGGACCAGTCGTTTATAAAAATTTGATCGGACCGGACCGGACCGGTCCGGTCGTTTGAAAA
>JABASI010004597.1:0-12143 GCA_019776505.1 Tomocerus nigrus | reverse complement strand
CCCGCTAACATGCATGACCAGGCAAAGAGAAATAATCCATGACAAATCTATAACACTCAACACAGAAAATGGAGAAAAAATATCTATTGACACTCTTGAAGCAAAAAAGAACTATTTCCCGACTGTGCCATTACGGTAGTCAATATGGTCCCCATTGAAAATTGTAAATTCGTTAAAATGTCTAGGAAAGTAGAATATTAGATCAAGTAAATTGGAGCTAGTTTTTCTTATGTTAAGGGAAGTTGTAATTTTGTATTTGTTACTTTGTTTTTGTGCAAGGGTAAAAAGTTAAAAGAGTTTACTTTGAAAGACAAATACAATTAGCTACCTACACGGTGTTGATTTTAGAATATTGTTACCTTGAACGGAAAATATTTTTTTTGTCCAAGTTTTGTAAAAGTGCTTGCTTACTGTTGCGCTAAAGGGATGTAGATAAGTGATAGAGAATTCTCATGAAAATGATTCGGTTGATTTTGTTGGGGAGGTAAATGGGTTTGGTTACAGACTCTTAAATGTTGTGTGGTTTCGTTTTGGTGTGGAAATACACATGTTGGAGGGTATTAAAGTAAAGGATGGCCAGGGAAAACATAAGTAAGTAGGAAGTTTTAGGAAAGTTCAGTTGGCCATCGGATCACAAATCAAGGATCTAGTATATGTTGGAGGGAAGAGAAGGCAAAGTAGTTAAGTTGACTTAAGAGTTGGAGGGAATAGGGAAACATTTTTCTTTTGGAATTTTGTGGTAGCAAAGCAATTACGAGAGAAACCGAGTAGTTTGTAGGGAATATTCTAACATGAGAGTTAAAGTAGGAGTAATGGTGCATATGTAAGAGGGAAGTTAATAAATGTTCACTGTCCTTAGTGTGTTTAGTGGGAGAGAGAGAAAGAGGATCGGAGTAAAGATGCATAAGTACACACTAAAACAATTTATATAGTAAGAAGAATCTATATATATATTACATATATTATAGTGGATGCTAATATATGTTATGAGTTTACATGGAGTAAAGAATCCTGTGGCCATCAGCAGGCAGATCACCAAGAGTGAGTACCTACACTCCATTACATAATAGACAACACTCTCATTTGAGCATCTGCTAGGCTTATGGTGTTCTTTTGCCTTCTTGGCTCAACTTCTTCTTCCAGTTACAAAATGTACGTAAAGTACTTAGAGAGAGAGGAGTTGTGTTATGGTCACGGTTTGCTTAGTTACATTAAAGCTAAGCTCAGGCAAACTATTAGTTCAGTGAGTGGAGAAGAGTAGATGAGGTTGGTGGATGTTAAGCAATAATGCAGAATGCACTGTTTCGACTCAACTGCATGACGTTGTTGTTGTCTAGTCCGGCCTCGGAGGCTTAAAAGTCTCATGCCGGTTTTGTTGTATTAAGGAATTACTGGAGCCCTGTAGGGATCCTCCCATGAATATATGGATGAGTAGTGCTGTGAGTTGAGTGGCTGCCCTTTTACATGATTTAATAGGCAGAGTGCAGGAACCAATATCCCGCCTAGATTACATTACAATCCTAAACGGATCCCCTAATATCCATTTCAAAAAGATATTTATCGTGCTAATTATATTCTTTTACAGGGTTCAGAGAAGCAGGTGTAGCTGTCGATGTGATCCAGCCATCCCAACTCATATTTCCGGAGAAAGTGGAGTGGATGCCGGTGGCAGGTCCGTGGACAACTGACTCCTACTTCCACAACCACAACAGACACTATCATCAGACTCTCCCCACTAACAGTCCTCATCTCCAGCAAAATCTCAATAATGTCTATTTACCCGCAACGTAGCTCACTCCATACGGACCCTAAAATTACCATCTAGTAATCTAACTATATTAATACTGAATTGAATTTCTCATCAAAATGCATACTATCAATATACATACCATACATACATAATAGGGTTATATTATACCATGCCACGTTTACACGTTACATTAACTACGATTACGATACATATATACAGTATATTATTATTATGTATTATTAAGATATAAGTACCTACCTTCATGTCTATACTATATATGTATGTACAGAAGAAGAAGAATATTATTAGAGAGATTATAATTACAGAGTACCGCAGGTCATGCCATAATAATGTCATGCACTTAGCCTCAACTACTTGCTAAACTCTCGCATTTAAGCAAATCCTTTGAGAATGAATGCTTTCAATTACATAAGTTACGGAAATATAAGCTAACAAACAATAATAAATATTCCCTCGAGTTTTCTGCATAGCCATTCTGGAGTGCAAGACTTGGAATGTTGCACCATTTTCAAGCAAAGAGTTTTATTACTCTTTAGACACAACGTGTGCTCTCTAGTTTGCTATTGCTATTACCTAAAACTACGTAATAGTCCTTTCAGCCTTGTTCTCTAGAAATACTCTCTTCGGACTCTCCTTCTAGCTAGATGTTCTAAATGGACACTTTATACAATTCAAATAATCTAGTTTACACAAAAACAGTAGACTTACACTCTTCACTCCACCTTCTCCCTATTAAACAAACAAATTGGATACTAACAAAAACACAAAACACCATAATATTCCTAACTTAAATATTCCTCCTAGCATGTATAACGTGTAAACGATAGTTTCCGTTAATTGCTTACACAACGTATTTTCCCTTAATATAATCTCGCAAACTGAAAATTTTGACGCATCTGATCTGTAGAGATAAGATTAACGTAAATAATTGTTACATAACCAATATACATAATATGGCATTTCAGTATAATTAAAATAATTCATAAGCTAGCTGGAGCTACTATTGTTACTTTATAAATAAATATTTTACATCATATACCCCTTACGTACATATTATAAATGTATGGACTAAGTCAGAACTATACTAATTGTAAATGTGTAATTTTACTGCACAATTTGTATGCATGTAAATATGTATGAAGTTTAAGTTACATTATATAGTATACGTGTAAGAATAAACGCTAGTGTTTATGTATTTGAATACTATATCGAGAAAAGTGTTCCTCCAGATTTTTTGTACTATGCATGTTACATAATATTAGAAGCTATATGTAAATGTGTACATAGCCAGTAAATCAACTCAACATGATAAATGTGTAATAATAATGTATTCGAATGAATTGTATTTAGTTTTTATCGTTTAAGCTATTGTCGTTGTAAATTGTAAGTACGTGTGTGAGTGTTGCATTGTGTGTACTTAAAGCGAGTGTACAAGTGGAGCTTATAAAATAAAAGATTGTACGGACGGACATATCAAACGAACTTGTGTTTACTTTTTTATTCTGTAGAATCTAGTTCATTTTTATTGGATATGAATGTAATGATTACTGTGTGCGTAAAGTAGTAAATAATAGGATCGGCAGTTGTGTTCTGAAGATGGCTTTTCATTTTTCATCCGAGTTTATGAGTCTTATCTGATTTGTAGCTCATGCAGAGAGTAGTGGCTACAATTTTATACACGGATTGTCTATAAGAATTCATTCGTTCATGTCTCATCCCAGCTTCTGATTTTCATGTTTTGACTAACAGTCAGAACAAGACAAGGCAACACACTGCATATCAGTTTTTATATTGACTACAGAGTTAAATAATCTGCACACGAATGTATGAACATAGTTTTTTAGTGTATACTAGTGGAACAGAAACATTGTCTTGGACAGGTATGTACAAAGTAGCTGGAAACTAAGGCTTGGCATATTGTAGCGATAGTCATTCGGTTCAGTCCAGTCAGTCCGTTGCTGAATTGAATGTACTTAAGTAAGGAGAGAGATAAAATGAAATAAGATGACGGCTCAGGGTGAGCCAGCAAGTTGAAGATAATATAGCATGAGAACATGCATAGGTATAGAAAGGAAGCCACCACATGGGAATTACAGAATGGAATGGCGTTTTAGTTAGATAACTCAAGAATTGAATTCAACTCCAAGATGAGTTACTTACTTTTGCTTTGAACAAACTTACCTACTATATAGTAGATGTGTAGTATACTAATGGGCTTTGGTCTTAAGCTAATGGAATTGAAACTAATAGAATGAGTATAAGTAAACAAATAGGGATAGCTTGTATTTATTTAGATGTGTGTGTAGGCAGAAAAGGTTGGATGTGGCTACATACAAAGGATTTGTACATGTGTAAGATAAAGGATTGTAGGTAAAAGCTCATACATATGCAAGCTGGTAATTAGTGGTCATTCCGGATATACAGGAGTTTGATAATTGGGAATTTTTTCTTAGTGCCTGGACATAATTCAATCTGATGAAAGAATAAAAGCCAAGTTGGAGGTCTTGATCCTGACGTCCCTCTTTCTCTCTCCAAACATTATTGCTTCCCTTTCCTATATATTCTGCTGGATGTACACACTCGCACACATATTATTCTTTTTGCTCTCTATCTTTCTGTCGGACATGACATGACTCGAGTGAGTTGCCTTTGACTTTGGCTCGCTAACCTTCCTTTGCACTTCGCCTCTACTTACTACTTTACCTTTCTGTGGAGCTAACTTAGCTGACTAAACTTCCCTAGCCTCTCCTTAACTCTTCTTTCTACTTTTTCCTTTCATGCTCACCCTGTCTATACTTATCCCCACTTAAGTTAGTTAGAACTTCTCTTTTCTGACTCTGACCATGGGATCTACCAACAGAATGTTAGCCAATAATACCACCACCGTATATATAGTATACCTACTCCTTATTAAAATATCAGTATAGATATACTAAGTGGTTATTCGGCACTCTTCTCTCCACTTTTTCTATTCAATATTCTTTTTCTCCTTTATTACTTTACCAATTTAGTAACTTACTTAGTATAGTTAGGTAGTCTAACTAACGTTAACTTGTCTAAACTTATGCTGCTTGCTTCTGCTCGCTCTAGAATGGAGAACCCTATCATTTCCGATGACAGTTCCCTTTCAATTTCCACAATTTTTCCCAGATCGATAACATCTCTTCCATAATTCTTCTATTCTCAACTCCTTCTTTTCGAATTAATCATACTTACTTTTTTTACGGGAATGAGAAACAAGAGAAGGGAATTTTTAATAGGTGTGAGCTAGCCAGGGCCACTGAACACTGCACAAACTGTAAAACTACTGAAGAAGCAACGAACGAGATCCTTTAATTACACTCAACTCTTCACTTTAATCTCTCTCTCTCTCCCCTTCTTCTCCAACATTCGATCATGCAATCCAATACAATGCATGCATTCATAAATGAACAGTGGACGCATACAAATAAAAAAAATTATTAAAAACTTACAAGCTACCGATATTTGGGGTTCCTACGTTAGCCCTATGCCTTCTCGACTAACAAATACTTTTTATTCACTTAACTAATAACAGTTCATTAGGTCTATTGCCTGTTACCTTTGAAATGAAATAAATATCTACGCAATTACAAGGCTACATCCCACCAAGCATAATTTAATTAACAAATTATACAATTTTTGAGCATTTAATTTCCAAGAAAAAATCATCACACAAAAATCCGGGCTTCCAAATATAAATAAGTGTTCTTTCTGATTTAATTTACCTCGTACAAGACCTTCCTACTAGCACTTGCTCCTGGGTTCCTTCCTACTTTGTTTCTATATTCTATACAAGTTACTACCACAGATGATAGAATGAACTTTTTAATTTATAGTCCTGTCCAGTCTGTTAAGGTTCATTAATTAGGACTTATCATCTCCCACCGGTGATTTCAGCCCTTAATTACCACAACGTCCAAATTCTCTAATAAATAAAATTCCGCACATTTTCCTCGAGTTTCTCTGAGCATGTAGTTAATTGGGTATAAGGGTAAATACCTTAATCACTTTTGTGCACGATAGAGCTGTGTGGCAGGAGCAGCCTATCTTCAGATCTGTTTCGGGTCATACATTCCTAGCTCGCAATCCATTTAGTATTCTCAGTACTCAGTATGGCTTTACTTCACATTAATAAAACTTTGCCAAGAAAATGTTCACGTTATTATGCGTATTAGTGTAAAAACAGCACATTCCTGGATAATTAATTAAGTAGTGTATGATATTATTAGAGTATTCAGATATTCTGTTGATCCCAAGCAAAGTCATTAGTACTTCGTTATTTTCTCAGTGAATGAAAGTAATTATTTTGTTAGCGCTCCAAGAAATTGTTCAACAAACGTCGACAAAATTAAAGTTAAAGCTACCTAGAAATAAAGCAAGTAATTGACAGATCCGATATTCGCTGGTACGAGAATTTACAGGACAAATGTCTTCTTGTCAGACTTTGGTGTAGCATTTAACTCGTTACTTACGTATGTTCTATATAGCAACTGACATGACATAACATTAAGAATGAGTCAACAACGTGACCCTTTATTTAATACTGTCACTTACTGTGAAACAAGCGTTATAGCACTACTGAGTAGTGAGTATTAAGTACATTGAGCAAAGGCCACAAGGCCACTTCTATGTACAGGGACAGTTGCGAAAGATCAAATTGAATCTTTGTAAAATGAAACCCACTTAAATTCTCATCAATTATTCAATGATTTCAGATGTGTTCGTCCTACAAAGTAGTAACTAACTATTTGTACTCACTCCTTATACGGAATTAAGAATTCATTAAAATCTTCTGCCTTCACTTCTCTTTTCCATTGTAACAAGAATACAAGATTAACAAACGACTTAGTATACTGTAACACAATATATTCAACCATAACATTAGCAAGTTAAATAATATAGCTGTAGTACGACAATTCGCATTCCCAGCGAATAACTTCTGTAAACAATTCAGCATACATACGTATATAAACTATACAGTCAGTCAGTGAATATGTTTTATAAGTAACCACAAAGATAAAGAAAACCTAAGTCTATTGTTTGCATACTGGCAATAGCTATAAGTAGTATGTAGTAGTCAGTACAATAATATTGTAAAGTGTTCAATGTATAGTTACCTAAGACAAACAGAAGTGATTGTATACAAGAAAAACAATTGGGGCTCCTCTAAGTTCCCAGAACTTGGAATTGAGTCCAATGTGATGCAACAACAACATAGAAAATCAATGTGCGCTAGCTTGAAAATACCTAGAAAATGCATTAGCCACACACAGAATACAAAGGGTCAACTTTCCTAGTGAAATGAGTGTGTAAGAAAAGGAGAAGGAAGAAGTTAGTAAAATTGGGATTGCCATTGCGAAAGCAGATTGCTTGTTTAGTCCCGTCGCATCTTTAACAAGTAAACTAAACAAGCAGTTTGAGAAAATAGAGCTAAAGTACATAAACTAAAGTGAAAAAGTAGCAATAGTTCAGTTCAAATACCTAAATAACTTGAGAGGAAAAGGAGAATTTCCAAGAAATACTGCTAACACGTACAAATATAACATTCAGTTACAAATTATTGTCCAGGTATATCATTCCCTATGTCTTTGGGATGTCACGGTTCTACGGTCACAGTTGTCCACTATTGATAACAGGGGACAGATATCGAATGCTATATATAGTATAGATAGAGCATCTAAAATAAGATGAAACAGGATGGTAGTCAATTCTGGAGAAAGTCGTTCTTCGGTTCACTTCCACCACTTCAGCTCAGTCTTGTCCGGTTGAATTATTTTCCTCGAAAGGATGTTGGAGTGAATGCGAAAAATGGGCCTGGACAAAATTGGAGTGAACTGAAATGAACTGACTGGATGTAATATCAACATTATTGATCAACACTTGACTGTTTGGAGTGTAGTTGCAAGTGGTAGTACATAAGTGACGTGGAGTCAGTCCAAGGCAACAATTCAGTAGGGTGAGAAAATAAAATGCCATCGTGTGACATAAGTGGATGATGCATGGATCTCATTCCTTTCCTTTTCCATCATCCGATCAGAAAATACAAATACTTCACTCATGAATGAGTCTGAATGCAATAAGAGGTAATAGAGAGATGTATATCGCTAAGTGTATCTAGTAGTCTTTGTTGGCTCTTCAGACTATAAATATAAAATTTCATCATATATTTAGTATCTTCTCTATCTTTCTAACTGAATCAACTGAATTGGGAGGGATAGTTATTACAATTGCATTGAAATGCAATCCCCTTCAGTGTCCTAATATTTTACGATTTGTTTATATTTCTCTGTCACATAATATGAAAGGCTAATATAGTAGTAATGGATAGCTGATTCATTCATTCTGTTATTATATTGAGGGAGAAACTTGATTTTCAGTTGATCCTTTCATTCATTTTCGTCCAGTCAACCTGAAAATGGGAATTTTCACAGGAACGAAGCTGGAATCTGTGCAGTAACGTTAGTTAGTATAGAAAAGTACGAGTATACATAACAGTTACTCTTCACGTCACTAGTAAAAGTCGAGAGGAGAACAAACAGTTTATCAGAGTCAAGTTGAGTTGGCTTACATTGGCTTCCCTTGGCTTCACTTGAGCTGGATGGTTGGGTGAGTGACAAAAACTCACTGGAATCAGAGCAGAATAAAAGTCAAAGTGAGAGAAAGCATTAGATATTATATCTGCTCGCTCGCCTATTATCTATCTTCCAGCAAGTATAACATTGATAATGCAGTTAGCGACTGGATAGGTAGAATCCACTATGATTCTCCATGTAATATGTATCACCAAGTTGAGTTCTTCTGTGAGAGGATTAACTCAGTCGCCGCCACCGCCATGTCCATATCAATTCTCATTAAGCTCATCTCTCCAGTGGGACCGTCGAGTCGACCCAAAGTGAACAGAACAAAATCATCCTGGATATACTAGTTAGATATAAAGTAGAATTCTATAGTAGTAGCTAGTAGGTATCTCTTGCAACTCCTCACTACTGGAGTGCTCGGGCAATTGTAATAAATGTTGTAAACCTTAGAAAAGGACTTGCCATCATTCTCCGTTACTGCTCTTGCAGATATAGACATGCACACATACATTCTCTGTACATAAGGACGAAGGATTCTGCCAAAATACATAACAATAACTAGGCCGACATTTGAAGAGCAACGAACGAGGAACTCAAACAAAGCTAAAGTAGTCCAGAAAGGAATTACAAGGAAAATAGCCTGCATAATGCTATCATATTGTTAACTTTTCTATAAAGCTGAGAGCTGATTGGGACAATACACTACTTTTAAGTAGACAAAAGGACACAAGGACAATGTATTAGTATTAGTCTAATGTAACTTCGCTACTTGCATCACTAACTACTTATCTCACTACGCCAAACAAACAAATGGAACAAATAGCCGAATGCTAGTCAGGGCGGAACGAAAAATTCTGCCTTTAGGATCTCACAATTCACTGATGGTGAGTTGAGCAAGGAACTCGAAAAACTAATCCGATGTCAGAGGAGGAGAGAGAAAGAGACGATCCTCTGCTGGATCTCATCAATATGTCGGGAAGAGCAGCCTTGGCTTCCTTTCCTTCTGGTTTGGACAACCGTTCTGGAATTCTTCCGTTACACATACAAAATAGAAATCATACGTGCTACTCAGATGCAAACAAATGGAAAAGGGACACTAGTTTATTATTACTCTGCCCACACGTGTTAAACCCTTTTCCTCTTCCTATTTTGCAATACTTTAACTAAAGTACCATTCTTTTCAGAATGGGAAACGAGTCCACCTACCAAGATCCAATCATTCCCACTTGTACCACCGACCATTCACACCAAATTAACTTTGGCATCCACCACCACCACGGTGGGCACAACACACAAGATTCAATATGCACGGATCTGATCACGAGATTTTTTGGCATTCGACTCCACATCTTTCCAATATTCTACTATGTACTTACCAAGCTACTTATTTACTAGAACAATCTTTTAAGAAAGTGCATGGTAGCTTCTTCTTCTTCGTGTTACCAATGGGATAGATAAGGATTTAACAAGTCAAAAATGCTGACTTGGCTCATTTTCCTCCTTTTACTACAACTGTCAGTAATGTGACCAAGGGATGGAACATGAAATACTAAACTTGCCATTTTCCTCAACAGAACAGCTTTCCTCTTTATGATCCTTTCGTACGGTGTCGACTGTCGGCTGTCCTCTTCATGAAAATCACTTCCTATTCCCATACACCGTCTCTAGTATACTATGATGCATTAGTAGACAAAAAGGAGTTGATATCACTAAAAGTAAGCCACACTATAGCAGATAAGATAAACTATGGTCTTATGCAACAGCTGTTGACAAAAGTCAACGATATTCTTCCCTTCTTTTGTATCTAAGTCAAGAATGGATAAGTGCAGATATGACATCCTCTCAACCTAACTGTGAGAATGAGGGAAATGTAGAAAACTGCCAGAATTTTTCCAACGAGGAAGAAAAACAGTTGTCTCCCCATTATAAGGGAATATTGTTTCTTCTATATTTCCCGAGATTTCTTGGGCTAAATCCTACAAAACAGGACGTATCATCTTTCAGAAAACAGAAAATCACTTGACTTGACTTCAGTTCATACAAACACAGACAAGTAGCCATGTGATACACGACTGTCAGAGTCATTAAGAATGAGGAAAGAGGCGTATGGGATATATTTACTTAAACCTAATTGCGATGATCTATGATTCTAATCGTAAGTGCAGCATTTTACTTTTAAAGTAGGTACACGCTTACAGGATTCTATAGAATTATACAATGAAAGGATGTGGAGAACAAGTGAGGAAACACGAAATGAAGTGACACACGAATGCACAAACAATAATTTCTTGTGTTAACTTGGATTAAGGCTGGCTCTTTAGACTGTGCAGTCTGTTGTCAGCAAAATAATGAAATGGTGACGTGTTTATACTGCGACAAGAAAAGGCAGCATTAGAAATTCTCTCAGTTAGATTGCTTGACTCTTATGAATTGTGGATGAGAATGGTTCAGTGCAGTAAAATGAGCTTTGGCGACAGTAGTTCTGTGTACGAATGCACATCAACATTTATACTATAACATGGTAATACTACAGCAGGGAAGTCATATGATCAATGGCATCTTGTTCTTGGGTCACGATCCTCATATATGCAGGTCATCTTTGATTTATTGCTACCAGAAGACAAGGCAGTCAGGCAGGAGTTCCTCATACACAATCCCACACTCAAAACTACACAAGAGTACCTTATATTATTAACTAACCACACTTTCAACTTTTGTGGACACAACACAACTAATAATACTATCTGCATCTGTTAAATGTTGTTACTTTATAGGTATGCACTACTGCACTGCTGTAGTAAATATTGTAAGGATGTAAAAAGTATTACATCATAGTTTGAAATGCATCAAAAGGAATAGCTCAAGTCAAAATAGACTTCTTTGTTCAGATGAAAATTTAAACTTTATATGTGATCCGTGCATACAAATATCAACAGTGAGCTTCATTCATTCAAATTGCAACTGCCAGTAAAGCCAGTAGTCAGTATTTTGAGGGTACACATAGACATATAGCATAGCTATACGTGGATTTGATGATGGGATGAGACAAGACGTGTTTAAGTTTAACCCAGCAAGGCAACCTACCTATCACATATAACAACCAGTCATGTACATCCATTTACATACTACGTGATTTAGTATTTAGTACATCTCCTCGTCCCATCCATGCATCGGCTGATAAAAAACAAGATATAACTTTATAGCTTGTCTGTCACATACTTAACAATAACGAATGGGGCTGCAACGGACGCACTGAGAGGGAAATCAACTCATGTACTTTCGTTATTGAGGGGACAGCCTTCCATTCTGGCGCGATGTCATCTTTTAATGAAATGTGACTACTGACAGATACAAAACTATGATTACATAAGCACACACTTTTGTTTTACCACATTTGAAAATGTTTTTGTGGTCACCAATTCATTTGCATGCATTACAATTTGGTTGCAAGTTCTATCAATACTCAACGCTTACAAAATATAGAGGTACCACTTAATAATAATAATAATATAGCTTTGCATTTTTCATGTTGATTTTATGAGGACAGATAGAGACAGTAATGTTAATTAACAAAAGTGAATTATTTCTCATTATAAATGGTGGTAATGCAATAAATTGACCAGTGAATGATATAATATGCAGTTTGACCCATGTACGAGGGATATTTCATGTATTTTAAACCATTTTATTTTCGTCATAATTTTTCTGCCTTTAGAACTACAGTGTATTATTTTTCAACATAGCTTCTCCTACTTTTTATACACTCTATCCAC
>JABASI010004596.1:0-13768 GCA_019776505.1 Tomocerus nigrus | reverse complement strand
AATAAAGATGGAATAGCAAATGTAACTATTTAGGTAGTTGAAGAGTGTTCTAATCTATTCTATCTAATGGCAAATAAGATGAATAAATAGGTACAGAATTATACGTACATCCATATCCATGTACTGTACCTGCAAGTATAAATTAGACTACCAGAAGTGATGCAGCTTTTGAACGGAGTAGGTCAATATTAAGAGCTTCTTTGGTGAGATAATGCTGTGATTTTAATTTAAAATATAACTTGCATGTATGCCATAGAATGCGACTACGACGACTGATTTTATGGGCTTCGATGACTTGCGTAATGTTCAATAGTAAATGATTCTAAACAAAGCCTACTTCACGTGAAATTTTTGGTAAATATCCTTAGAATACAATATAAAATTATATAACTCATGACAGATCCTTTGATGAAGATTTCCGGACTGAATATTTTGCAATATTCAGTACTTGTATTAGGAAGAATTGAACTCAATGAAGGCCAGTACACACACACATAGGTAAGTATATTCGACGCCTAAAGGTCATTCATAGAGGCATACTGCACAACTCAACAGTATTATTATATATAATGTTATCTGGACATGTTAGTTCCATGAGGATAATTGTGAGTGTAATGTGTGAGACCAAAGGGTACAAGGTACAAGTCAAAGATGATGTCGTTTTATGACTTGACAAATTTTCAAGCACACCTACGTACGAGTACCTACCAATGCATATGTATACTGTATACCTACTATTATGATTATGTGTCTCATGTTTGCCGAAGTGTGGTAGGTAATTGCATACATAATACATCGTACCTAATCATTTAGCTGTTATTCTTATTTTGATAATTTGAGTACTCATCATCATCACTCAATGGAATTGAAAATATTTTTCATTTTTCAAACTACCGTAATTCTAAATGTAAGTTCTTATTAAACCTCTTATCGCAATTATTTTAATCGACTGCCACTAACTGTAAAGTTTTAACTATGCACACTAGCACACTATTCCTACAAATAAAAAACATATCAACAGATTATAAGTACTTAGGTAATTCCAAATGGTTTGCATGCACAAAAGTATGTTTTCAAAATGGCAGAAGAAACATCATTTAAAACTGAAAAGCAGGCAAATAAACCCAGATGATATGTTTCGTACTGTTCGTAGCTCCTACCCTTTCGCGTCAAAAATAAGTTAGTGAAGCAACAGGGATTAATGAAATATCATTTGAATTTTGAATTGTTTTTGCCTGTTCGTCAATTTCGTTTCTCGAGCTGTACCTAATATACCTACCTATAGTATATGGTCATTTAAAGCGTCTTTTCTCATTTCTTTCCAAGATAAAAGCACAAGGGACATTAGGGACATGCCCCTCGAACTACACGATCGATCTGAAATTTACCTGTTGCAAGGGGGAATTATTTATCACAGGACTGGATTTGCTGAATATTGAGAAAAAATGCGTAACAGAAGCAGAAAAATGTACTATTGTAGCCGTGACGGTAAATATTGTTTAAAGAACTAAAACGTACATACTTTTTAGTAGCAAAGTAGCATACGAGTGTAATAATACTAACACTAATGGCAGCGGTATTGATTTTATTTTATTTGATATCAAAAATCGTTATGACTAATAATTATATGCATATGCTTATATGCATAATTATGCTTAAAAGGTACTTACACTTTAAAAGTACTTTGAAGGTAACTATGCGTGTGCGTGTTTGCCTATAATATGATAAAAAAATAAAAGCATAAAATCTAATACCTCCTATCTTTGTATTTATATGATACTAATTAACAGTGGGATATTTACAACTGTACCGTCTTAAATGAGCTCAAAGGAAAACCGTTGTCCCTCGACAATTTTGCTGAAATTATGGTTAAAACATATTCAGAAAAAGTTGCTGGAGCCATTAAGAGTTTGGTCGCCAGCAAATCGTATAGCTTTGGTAATATTTTAATGAGAACATTATCAGTACATTACTAATTGTAAGCATACGCATCATTTCGTAGCATTGTATTTAAAACCAATTCAGGGCTAGGTACTGTAAAATGTGTGCTAAATCCTGTATAATAATAAGACGCTCATGCTTCATGTCTGCATGTTCATATCCTTCAATCTTTATGTCTGCATTCTACAGAAAATATTTATAATTAAAAAATTACACTAATGAGATATGTCTTTTGACTTTAGATACTGTTGTTGTAGACAAAGCTGACGACACGGCTATTAAATCCAATTCGAAACTGAGCCCTGAAGATGAAAATTACGATGCTACATTGGAAGTTTTGTGGAAACACAAAAAGCTGATAGCAATACGCAATGCTTATTATGAGATTGAGAAAGAGGTAAGGCGAAGTTATCATTTTGACTATTGGTTAAACATGAAATTATATCTTCCTGTTCCAAAGTATTGTTTAGGCTTTTGTGGAGTATCCATACGAAAAATTACACGGAATATGCAAGCAATATAAATCATTATATAAAAATTAGGTAGGATCTAAACTACATGTATGTTTTAAAGCGGATTTGCTGTTTGTAATGTAACATTCATTCATTCATCATGTAACATTGAAATTCATTTCATGGTTCTTACGGTGTTGTGTTTACGTATACGTAGGCTTGTGAAGGCTCACCTGCATCGCCCGAAAAGGTTTGTGAATATTTGTGTCTGACTATGTAATTTTCTTATGAATTTGATTTTTCTTCATTCAATAAATGATGACGGACAATGACAGGTAATAAATGCTGCTCCCGATAAATGTTATTCGTGGATGGAGGAAAGTTATAGGCTTGGAGGTTGCTGCAATGGAATAGCTATTCCTTTGCCTTTAGTCCCAAGTCCTTACATCTCATCACTTGAAGTGGCCAATTTTACAGTGGAAAATATTATGCCAATAGCCGGAAAATATGTTGGGAAGAACTTAACACATAGTTACAATTTAAACCTTGTAAGAGATTAGAATAAGTGGTAGCCCTATATTATATGTGCTTATCCTTTCTATAATTACAAAAAATTGCATGCGTAAAAGAGGGCAATATTATGATACTTTTGTACAGTGTTCTGCAACTTCGTATTTAATGAAGGCGAAAAGGCTCACGTTGGATACTTTTAGGAAAGAAGTGAACAACTCCCAGTTACCGGACTATGAAAAGTTAGCAGTTGCAATCATTCCAAATTATTATAATGAGAATCTTAAAAATGAAATGAAGAACTATTTGACATTTGATTTGATTGACAATGCGAACTATTCTGAATTCATACATTTCAACAGAAGTCAATCTTATTGGCTGCGTATAAACGAAAAGGAAGGTGTGGGATGCAATAATGCTTGCCATGTATTTAAAATAAGCATTTCTCAGTTTCAGTTTCGGTTAGATAAGATTAAGTTAATTTTTATTTTCATTTTCAGAGTTTGCATCGTTCTACAATAGTAATACGACAAGGTTTCTGTTTTGGCATTGTGCAGCTCACAAAATTTTACTTCGGAGAGCTAAAAGTTTTGATATGACTCCTGTAAGTCAACCAGGATGCAATTAAGAGACCGCTACATATTTGAATTACTCGCATTTACATGGAAAAGATGAGTCATCGTATCGTTTTCCAATGTTGTGGAAAGCTTTTCTTGTTAAAATCACAACATACAAATGAAGTATACAATCAAAATTCTTTGTGTGGGGATTGTAGACATAACTTTACGAACATTTTGGGCATTTCAGATTTTCGATACGATGAATTTTTTGTTTGAGAGGAGATACGATTTGAAAAAGGGCCTTTCGTACATAAGCAATAACGCAATTCAATCAAATACGGAGCGATCTCTTTCATAGCCTCTTTACCAATTTCCATATAGATTTATTCAATGTTTCCCAAAAAATTATTATGTGATTTCTTTTTGATGCATTCATATATCTTTTACTTTCAGTGGTGCGGTAATCCGTTAGAAGAAACCTTCAGTAAGGTTGAAGACTACCAATAATACCTGTTTTCTGACTTTATCTTACCATGCCACTGGATACACGACTGGATTCTTGCAAAGGGTAGGGGCGGAAAGTTTCCCAAATGTGTTGCCCCAAGTATGTCTCCGGTGCCCATACCCTAACCTAACCAAACCTAACACTAGGTAGGTTAGGTTAGGTTGCAATTGTTCTTTAGGTCATGATGATTGGTGCATATCAATATCTGGTGTTATCTCAAGCTCCCCCGAAAATTTTGCACCGTTAATAGATAAATTTCGTGAGCAGGGCACCCTTTGCAAGAATCCAACCGGTTAAAACGGTATAAATACATATCGGTAGAAATGCACTCTATGTAGTTAATATTATTTATCATTAAAGACCACTTATTTGCTTATCAGTTTTAAAGAAAATTCCTTTGTCTTTGTGAATGATGGATTTCTTGCATTGCATTGTTTTCTTTGCTAATAATAATAATATAGCCGTTCACTACTCAATTACTATAAATTAGGTACCTACAATTAAATACTACCCAACTTTACCTCGTTACACGAATAAGGAAGATTGCCCAATACTATTTTTATGAAGGAGATACCTTCTGAAGATATTATGCTGGGAATGTCACTTCTATTTCTAAACCTATAATAGGTAATAGAGATGCAGCTTTCTAAAATGCCAGTGGAAAATGTGTATAAATAAATGTAAAATACAACAAAGATTTCCAAAAACTATAATTTTATTATCACTTGTACTTCTAATTTATAGTCACTTCATTCATCACATAGCTATTTTAAATTAAGTTTCAACGAGGCAGTTAAGTGTATTCCAGCATGTATGGAAGTACCCATCCACATCTACACAAATGTAACAGCTGGGTTATTATTAACACGAATATTATATTCAATATACGTTCTCTTTCTCTTCCTCTTCCAAATGCTTATTGATATTGATGGAGTATTTTCTTAGATTTCTCTTCTCTTCAGCTTGTGCGAACAAAAGTAATTCATGTCACAGCATCCACTACAGCGAATGTAGTCTATATGCAAGTCAACTCTATATACATACACATTGCACAGGACAGCCATACAGCTATATTTAACACAAAGTTCTCAAACATTGATTTACATCCACATAAATATCTTTAATAACATCTAGATAACTAAGTAATAATGGTAAATGTACTATATGGCAACTTTTGTTCTAAACTAGCAAAGCACTAAATACATTTATTGGTAGCTACATCCTACATGACCACACTAGTATTAGTTACTAACTATTAAACTAAAATTAATAGAACACACAAACAGAACACTCATGGAAATTAGTAGCAACCAAACTGGATACAATTCTCCTATCCGTATATCCACTCCCTTCACAATCAATTCTCTATAATATTCCCTTGAGTCAAATTAAAAGAATTACATAGAAAATAAGGCGCATTTGTAGTAGCAGAATTAATCAGTATTCATTTCGAGTAGTTGTATAAATATACATGAAATGCATTTAAAACAAGTGAATTAATAGCGAGCTTAGTACAAATAGAGTAGACAGAGAATTATTTACGAAAGATCTTAAGTTTTTTTGGAAAGTTAAAAAATGTTAACAGTTACAGTTACAGAAGTATTTATTCCTTCTTTAAGGTACGTTGGTAGGAAATAAAAACACAAAAATACACGATTAACTGATAGTCGAAGGAAGGTAATTAAAACGTCGTCATATCGAGGATCCTCTAGATTTATAAACATTAACAGCGTAGGAGTCCGCTGTAGCCAAAAGAGGCTTGTATGGGTGAAAATGAAGGGAAGCGACCGCTCCCATTCGACCTGAAATAAAAAGTCCTTCTCTAATCCCGTTTGCTAAGAATGCACTTTGACCCAGGAATCCATAGACATTAACAGAATGATTTAAACAGCCACTGCAATACAAAAGAATTATTTCTTTACTTTATCCATTACTTCCATGACTCTAATACTAATAATTATTGCATGGAATCACCCCTACGAGTACGCGGGAATGCCTCACAAGATAACTTATTCCCACAGAGGCGGAACGCCACCTAAGGCAGACTCCACTGCCAAGGTGGAAGGGTGGAACCAACTTCGGAAATGGGAAGGACTTTTAAAGGTAGAAAATTGTTCCACAGATAATGATCATCTGATAGAATTGGTTTTGAGTTGCATGATCACTGATCCCATTGCAGTGAATGTAGGGAATGCAATGCATGTGAATCGACGCAATTAGGAATAATTTCACTTTTAGGAGTCCTTCCTTCCAGATTAAGCATTTTATTGGTTGGTATGTAAGAATATATTTTATTCGTTCTACCATAATGCATAGCGTTATGCGGTGGAGTCCGTTTTAAGAGTCATTCCCCTCTGCAGAAGTGGGTCTGCAACAGCTCTAATAAGTACTTCATATTTTCTTACCTGGCAAAATAAGGCAAATGAGGATGAATACTCAAGGCTGTGATATCAGTAGCAGTATCTACTGTTTTGGTCGGAGCTCGAGAGCGGAGATCAAAAAACCGAATTTTTCCATTAGCACTTCCAGCCACGACACTTCTATCGTATCTCAATGTCGCTCCAACAATCCAAGAATCCCCAAATTCCCTCCAAGTAACGACCCCACATTCAGCTGGAGGCAACCTAAAGTCCATTAGACGAACTGATCCCTCTTCTAATCCTAAAACTCCCAGCTGGGGTTCTAAAAACATAATGTTGTCAATATAGTAATATAATAATAATATTGTTATATATACATATCTACATAGATTTCTCATAGTTATAATTGTTTACCACATCGATGAATATCTACAGATGTAACGGGACAATCTGAGCCAGTAGGCCACTCTCCTTTCTTCAGTTCTGTTTTAACATCCCAAACACGAACCACTCTTGCGTCCCCGCTAGCAAGAACTTTCTCTCTTTCTGAATCCCATTTGACAATTAACCCGTATGATTTGGAACTTTTGTTTAAGTGACATAAGTCTGAAAGAGCATTCCATGACGTGACCAACCTAACAAATTGAATAAATTTACATTGTTTACTTTCCAGGAACTAATTTAAAAAGCTAATTAAGTTCAGAACAGTATCTTATTAAATTCCTTTTACTTTGATCGTCCTCGTTCGTAATCTGGTTTCCAGAATCTAACCGAACCATCATCAGCACCAATCATTATCAAACTTTCATCATGTGCATTAGTCCACTCTATAGACGTTATTCTCGAATCTTTACTGTTTTCCCACTTGCAGATTACTTTTGGCGATTCTGAGAGAAATTAAGTTAACCTTATGAAACATCAACCTCCAATCAAAGTATAATGTAAGAAAGGCAAAAACGATACGGTACTTATTAGTTCTTACCGATATCATAAATGATAAACATAGATCCCTCTGAAGCGACTAGGAGTTTTTCATAGTCATGTAGTTTGACTATGGAAGGAGTGGAAGGCGAACTAAAGCTAAAGGATGGCGATGAAGCAGCAGAGCTAGACGAGCTATGAGAAGAATGTAACGTTCGTGAACTGAATACTTGCTCGTCGATTTTTCCAGGGAAAGACTTTGGACGCTTAAAACATTCTCGACGGATATTTGAATTCCTCATGTATCTGTTACAATTTTGTTAAAATGTATTTTTCCGAAACAGATGAGCTTTGACTGCGCAATTTTAATGTTTTGATCAACTTACCTCCATTCTCGAGTATGATGAACTGGATCTTGAGGATCAATTGTTTCTGGAACATGATTTCCAAAAGATAATCCGATTCCATTGGCACTTCCAGGAATACTTGGACGAGCGAAACGGTCCCAACACCACTCATTGTACTTTGTTCCGATCAGAGGTATTATTTCTTTTGGCTTAATGTTATCTCCGTTCCCGTCCTGCACACTGGAACTAGGACTAGGAATCGCCGAGCCTGGCCGAGACGGAGTTCCGGTAGAACTTCCAGCAGCTATTGGCGACAAACCTCCTAACCCTAATTTAACTGTCAGGAAAAAATAATCATTTTACATCTGTAAGTACAGAGTAATGCAAACATTAAAATTTTGAAATGCTTCTTACTCGGTCCAGATGTGGCAATTATTTCTCTAGCTTTCTGCCGTATGTACTCTATTACAGTTCTGGTCAACAAAGCCACGCCTGGATACGGGTCCTTTTCGTACGTTAGCATTGCTGCCCAAACTCTTCCGAAGATTCCTCCCACAGGTGAAGCTGATGACAACGGGCTGAAAGCTACCACTAAACAAGAAAAAAGAATTATGAATTATATAAGTTTCATTCAACTCCTAATGCTACGGTGGAAAGCAAATTAAATTATCAACAAGGTTAATTTACTCAGACTGGAGAGAGAACTGCTCGATGCAACTCTCCTCATAGAGTCATGCCCAGTATTGTGAGACTCAGCTCCAGTCACAGTTGCCAATGGGTTATTTGTATGTGCCAGAATTCTCATCCTAGTTTGACTGGAAATTCGCCTCATTCCGCTCCCTCCTGCTGGGGACGACATCTGTAATTCTGACACACACAAGCATAACATAGGCTATGTTAAAAACAACTCTCCAATGTTGAATATTCAAAATTATGGAATTTTTGTTTTGGGAGCACAGGTTTTCAATCCGTGCGGCCTTGGTTCTGGGATGCTCAAGGGGGCTTTGGGCCGAACATCAAAAAATGAGCAAAAATAATTTAAATGATCACCGGTCAAGAACGCATTTCTTGTACATTAAAAAAAATGATGTTTCTTCAGGTGGCGATACACAATTTGATCCCTGCACTTGGTTGATAACTAAAATGATAATAATTATTGTGTATAATGTAATAAAAATTACCTTGATTTGCCAGATTCTGCTGCTCGATAGCAATAAAATTGTTTTCAAATAATAAAACGAAGTTATGGAGGGCCACCACGATTTCTTGGCGCACTAATGGTGAGCACTCGTCTGCTCCCAATTTGTTTATAATGGTCATAGCTACAGAATGATCAATGGAATTTGAATGTTCCGTCCTTTCACTTCCACAGTTGATGAATGTCCCCAGTGCATAAACTGCAGCAGCTCTAACTTCTGGATTCGGATCGTCCAATACATTGTATATTTTTTCGTGGGCTGAGTCTCTCACCCCGCACCATCGAGCGGACGAAAAATCTGCCCAAGTTAACCCTAGACAGATGCATACCCATCGACGTAGTTCACTGTCGCGTTCATCTGAAAATTCAGTATAATTTATTAGTATAATCATGTATAATTAATGCTTACTGTGTACAAGTAAATAAACACAGCAGCGTATTAGAGTGTAAAATTCCACAACACACATAGTAAGCCAATTTTACGTAGATTAATAAATGACCTCATTTCATTACCTAAAGCTTCTAGGCAAGTAGCTATTGAATTAGATTGAAGAGCTGCCTGCTGTCCAGGACGGTACGCTCGTACAATATTAGTCAGGACAAAAACAGCCATAGTTCTATGCTCAAATGGTAAAGAGGTGTCTCCAACCATTGATATGAAATATTTGTGACTTCCATCACGAACTAAATCACTCTGACAGCTCTGTAAACAAATGCATAAAACGATTTTTAGAAAATGGACAAAATAGATTTCCTACGTAGTAACATCAATCCCTTGTTTTACAACTTACATGATCAACAGCCAGTATTTTTGCCCATATAAATACTAACAAAGGTCTCAGTTCTCTTGCTGACGATTGCAATAACTTTAAGACATAAGGAAAAATGCCAACAGATAATGCAAGGTTGACGGCCCACCAACCTAAATCTAAGAATCTTCCAAGAAGTTCTAGAGCTCGAACTCGATGGACCTGACTGAGTAAAACTTGAAGAACAATAGGAAGTTGTTCCGGTGGGGATCGTTTTTCGCTTCCGAAAGACAGCCATACTTGAAAAGCCGTCAATTGTTCTTCAAAAAACGGAGAGGGATTGTGATTTGTTACAATCAACGTTTCAGGAGCACTTGTACTAGTATTATTGCTATTGCCACCATTGCTAGCTCCATTGTTTCCGTTTGCAGGAGCATTGGCTGCCGCAACTGCTTGGGCGGCTGCTATTTCTTCCAACATCGGTGGAAGCTGACTAAGGCAAAGATCCAATGCAAAATCCCAAGCTTGCCACATAGGGTGCTAAATGAAAACATTTTTATTGAGCATAATTTTTGTTTTTCGTTTACTTTACAGTGCAATTATGACTGAATATAACTAACCTGTGACGTCGGTGGTAATTTCGGGGAAGACGTGGGCGTGCAGTCATATGTTCTCATGATTCTCTCCGCAAGTAAATAATTCCGAAACAAGCTGGCAACCAAAAGATCTTGTCTAAAAAGCCTATACATAAATAAAGATATCCAATTATTGCACATCTTACAAAAACTATAATTTATATTTTCGTGCTTACTGATTTTCCATATCGATAATAATTCTTAAAAACTAAAACTAGCTATGTGCATGTAGTCTAGTGTCGTGTAGTCTAGTGTAGTGTGTGTAGTATATGAAGAATGTAAAGAGAATCCGTGATTTCATAGACTGGCACTATCTTGCATACCTTTGAAAAAGATTGCGTGGTAATAGGTTCCAAGCAATTGTATCCGTGATAGCTGTAAAAATCCAATTAAGCTCTCCAAGCATTGTTCTTCTATCATTCAGCTGGCCAGGGACTCTAGTATTGAATTATGTACATAAATAACCGAAAAATGTTTGCCAAAAATAATGACAAAGGAACGAAATGGTGGGAGATAATAAACTTACTTTTCTACCATTTCCAAAGTAATGTTAGGGACAAGTTTATCTTTATTTTGCAGTACAAACCAACGCAATGCGATTCGAATAGGAGTTGTAAGACATGCCGTAAACAAATCAGCGGGGAGATCGGGGCACATCGGCAACAACTGAGTCTCACCGCAAGCGCCAAGCTGAATACAACCATTGAAATTTGGAGGGGGGCAACTACTTAAAGCTGCAGATTTGGCTAACATTTCCTAAAACCATACGAATACGTAATTACGTAATTAGAGATTGAACAATATTAAAAGTGTTAACAACTTAATAGGACTTTAGATGCATACATCATACTCCTTCTCATGCTGTTCTGCAAATTGATGGAAAGACTTAATGATGAGGCCAGCATTGGAACAGTCATAAACATAAATAGACGGTGAACCCATCCATGTCTGTAGGTCATATATGCTAAGCGGAATATATTGGGTATAATTCTGAAAGATATAATAAAGCAGAATCCAACAAGTATTATCGACTATTCGTTTCAATTGAAAGATACAAAAATTTAGTATAAATCAGCCAATCTTACTCGGTTAAAAACCCAGATTTCCCCATTATTTGTTGGCTGTGGAACACCATGACCGTTGTAATGAAACAGAACTCGTTCATCCTTGGCATTTCTTCTTAAAGAAGAGCATAATTTTTTTACTTCATCTACAGTAGGATCTAAACTTTGTTTGTACCGAGCTCTCGGCTGCCACCTTCAGAAATCAAAAAATTTGACAGTAAGTATTTCAGTACGGTACTAGGGTAAGCACTAACATTAGCATTAGCACATTTTTGTTAGCATTATTTAGCTTCAATGTAAGTCACCTTTCGTATTGCTTTTGCAAAGATGCTCCGATATTTTCAAGCGCCTTTTGTGGACTCATAGACAGAGGATCTACATACAAACATTTTTTATATATTGATTACATTAAATTAACACTTACAAAACACGTCGTTTCCAAGAAAAGCAGGTAGGAAAAATGCAATAATTTAGCACAAACCTATCCAGCACTCCAATCGGGCACATGGCTGCATTTTGATTACTCCAGGGGGATCAACGCCGACATTAAGACACATCACTAGAGCCACACTGACCGTTTTCATCTGCAAATAAATAAACTTATTTGCATAATGTCTCAGTTCAATACATCGTTATCTATACAATAATTGATAACATTGAAAATGTGGCTGTCTTTTAAATGGAACCAATAAAGCCGTTACATGCAAAATCATCACAGCTGAGCTAATTTATTATTGATTATTGACGAAATAACGCAAAAGAAAATCCATCCAAGCGAAATCGGAAATTCTATATTATTATCAATTATATATTCAGTATTTACACATGTACATAAAATATGGCATAAAACATCATACCCTTTCTTTCATCCGCCAACTTTGGGGGGAAGTTTCCGAGCCCTCGACCTTTTCAACATGCCTCTTTTCTTGAAAAGCTCGGGGGAGAGCCCAATCGTACAAATCCGACAAAAGTTGTTCTTCATCCTCACTTTTGAAGTTGAGCTCCAGAACACGATCAAGGGAAGCCATCCCAAAACTTAAATTATTTATCCTTTTGTCCAGCTTTTCCGAAATTTCACTACACACAAGCAGAAAAAATATTGAAATCTATCCTACCTAATTAAAACAAAATGTAAATATCAAAGATTAAACTTCATCAACTTTCGTCGACTGCTTGTTCTATTTCCATCTCTGCTACTCACGAGGATGGGTCTAACTTTGCATTCCGCGCTTATGTCATCAAGTTTCAAATGGCTTTCTGCGTATTACACCAAGATACCCCGTTAAGAGCCTCCGCAGTCTTAGAACCCCGAAAATATTGATGCACGTTGTTTTTGACATTTTTATGTCAATTACAGTAGCTATAGTAGGTGTTTATGCGTTCCCTAGTCTGCTCATATTTTATTACATTTTTATAAGCATGATATTTTATTTGTATTTGCGTATGTAAAATATGTAAAAAATCATACCTATACTGATATCTACAGATCTCCAGCAATCTCCAAGATGGACTTAGAGGTGCCAGAATTCCTTAGGTACCTGATATTTTAAACTAGGTACGCTAAAAATGAAAATTGCAACACATACCGGATGCTATTAGTTGAGGAACGCATGGGTTTGATGAACTTTGATGTAGATTATTTATTATTGACGATAGCTAAAGAAGTATTAGTGTAGTAAACTAGTAAGTAAAACTCTCCTACATGCTCCAGAAGTTTTAACGAGATAGGTACTTCTTATAAAGTATATTATATATAAATTATATTATTATGCCTTTAATCTCACATATTATTAGACTTCTTATTGCAAACGTTTTCTTGGATCGATTTATAGAAGATTTATTATGATTCTTGGATGCTCCTTTTGCCAATAGCAGGTTAATCCTTTTCATGTCGCAAATGCATCCGTTCTCCTTTCTCGTGTAATACTCTTTGGCATGTATCTATACTTCCGGTGGAAATTGGAAGTTTGGAACTCCTATATACAAAGGGGTTGCTAACTGGTAATACTAAATGATAATATTTATTACCTATCACAATTGGAATTTGCGTCTTATTCGTTTCTTATACACTGTCTTCACTCTCCTAAACTGTAACAAATATCACACTCCTACATGCTGTATGATGTAATCTGCACCCTTAGCTGAATCTGCATCTCTTCCTGTAAAATATGCATTATTGCTATTTCATTGAGGTTATAGCAAAATTCGTCATCTTCCCTGGAGAAACCTTAAACCGTTTCATTATTTTTATAAATAGATTTGAATGATTGGTATGTCATTGACATTTACTCGCCTTCGGAGTATATCTCACCCGGATTATGTTACATGCGAATAATATATATATAAAATAGAATTTAAGTATATGTCACAAAGTCACAACTCTTCTCTTCATACAAACTTTTCATAGATGTACGTACGGTGTATGGCACGCAGGTGTAGTATAAAGGCCATTCCTGACTACCAATAAATGTTCACCAATTTTAATACACTGCAGATCACCTCCACTGCAGAACAATTGTAACAATT
>JABASI010004595.1:0-13769 GCA_019776505.1 Tomocerus nigrus | reverse complement strand
AGTTATACGTATACATACATTTTGAAATTGTATTTTCTGAAATCTTAATTCTAAACTATTCCTGCTACACCTGAGTATTCTTCGTCGATAAAGATCAGCGTTTTAATTACTACCATTTGTGTGCTTGTCTAACTGTAATTTACGCATTGAATAAGTAGGGATTTAAATAAGTGGTTAGATCTGAGTGTTGGGTGGCTATTCTTTCCAGTTTAGCAATTTCTATTAATGATCAGTGTTAATGTTCAGAGTTTTCTTTCAAATTTTAAATCTCTCTGTTGGGTGATTATAAGTAAAAAAGTGGCTTTAAGTTGAAATGTGACTAGTGACGTGAAAACGACTATGTGAATCACTATTATATTATTATAACAGAAATGTAAATGTAACGACGTGTGTAATCTAGAACAATCATTTAATATTTATAACAGGGATATGGATTGTATTGACTTGAAAGTAGCATTATTTAGCTCAACTTGCCATATTCTACTCTACATACCTATATAATTATAGTGTTTATGAATCGATTTATAACTGCAATTTTCGTAATAGTATAAGTACTGTTATCAGCTATCGAAATATCTTTAAAAATCCTCAATTGATTTAATATTGCTAATAAATTAGGATTTTAATGTCAGTATTTTTATAGTTAGGTGCTGATAGTCAGTTCATTACAGCGTTTGCAGAATTATGAAGTTCAGTGTTTAATTTCTCAAGTTGATCTGTCTGTTTGCAGAAAAAGATGAGATAAATTTTGTTAGGACGTACCCGTTTATTTAAGTAGGTACGTACTTCAAACTTGGAATGCAATGGGGTTTATTATTATTTCATTAATATATATTTGTCGTTTTCGGTAATATCTACTGCAGATTTATGTAGGAGAAACACTGGTTGCGTCACATAGGGTAAGACAGGTTTGTTAGATTTTTGTTGTACAAGAGGATTGATTAAGGATTTAATGACCCATACCAATAGCGAGGAGTTTACAAGTAGGTAGCATAAGCGATTAACTATAATAGTTTATTAATATTTAGAATATAAAACGTTAATGATCATACTTTTAGCTGTCCATTGGTTACGAAAGTTGCAATGTACAATTAAATTATGTGCAGAGCAGACATATTGGAAATAATACATGTACATGGAAAGTAACCTCTACGTACACGATGCTAAAAGATGTTGGTAATTATAAATAATATAGTACTGATAAATGCCAAGTTATTTGGCCCATCAATAATGATACTTATCGAAGTGAAATATTACCGCGTTTCGTGATTACCACACATTAATTATTATTAGAGAGTTTAGCAAATTTGTTCAGTGCTTTGATTTCGAGTGTGAAGTCGTTTAATAGCATACAGATTTTCGTGATGTATTTTACATGGAATGAAATTACCCGAGTTGTACAAATAGCCTGTTAAGCGAATGGTCAAACATGGAACGTGTTGTTATTAAGTGTGTGTATGTAGTTGATGTTGTATTGTGTTGTTTATATTGTCCACGGACAAAATTAATTATAGACAGATATTCAGTTCATATTCGACATCTCACAGTCAGCAATATAATTAAATACAGGAATTTATTAAGCTGTACTCTAGTTAATAATAGTGTGTACATACTTTATTGGTTTAGACTTAAGATTAATATGAGGAATATTAATCTATGTGCGTTTCAAAAACGGCCAAAACCTCGGAAGTTTTCTTAGATGAGAAGTGAAGTTAAAGTTTAATAGTCATTATGCAATCAAATCTTCTGCGGTGCTTTGTTCTTCGTCCCATTTATCCTTTATATATAACAGGCTTTATTTATTATATATAATTGTATCATCTTCTTAAATGTACAAGTGTCCGCTCCGGTGTTAGTAAACAGCAGCTCTAAAATCTACTAATCTTAAGAATGGCAGAATTTTTTCAAACAAGTTGACACATTTTATATTTTTGAGAATATGGTATTATATCCAGTCCCCCGCCCCCCTTCAATCTACATGTTATCTCAATTTATTCGTCTTGTAAGATTAAGCATAAAATTATTTGGCGGGTAAGCATTAAAGAAATCTATTAATTTGATAATGTGAAACCAAACACGTTGTTCCCTATAAATGCAGATTTTTGAAGTTTTGTCCACCTGTGTCATTTTTTGGAAAAATTTGGTCAGACGAATTAACGGAAAAATTTATGTCGAAACTAACTTGAAAAGTGTTCACAAAGTCATCAGAAAATAATAAATTCAGTACCTACTACAATGTTCAATTTCTTGTAAATGCTCTGAAATTGCCAAATGTGTATTGCAACTACTTGTTACAAACGAGGGACGAATTTGACAAAGTGCAACATGCTCATTTATGGTAGTGCTGATTTTATTATTTTTTCGATGTAGGAAAAATCTTCTAAATGTTTCCACGTATAAAGCATGTAATGAATTTTTAGTCATGTCATAAAGGACAGAGAATGTGAAGTGGTGAATGGTTATTTCGAGAAAGGTTTCAGCTTGAGTCCATATAATTAATATTATATTATCATGTGTAACTAATGATTACTCATTTACGAAGATTGGTCGCAAAGAGTGCCTTTAAGACATGCGGTTGGTTTTGTGATCGTTCAATTACAGTTAAAGGAATAGAAAAAAAGCAATCATTAATTATGCAAACAAATACTAATAATAAGGACTCTTTGGCAGGGTTTTTCCGTTCTTTCCGTCTTTAGTCCATCAAGCTGCTATATACTTTATCTAACATATCCCAGGCTAACAAAAACACAGACTGCAGATTCTAATTCAATGGGCGGAGTGTGCCACAGACTTAATATTACATATAATGTATTCAATTATCTATTATTACATATCGTAAGTTTTTTAGAGTTGAGAATTCTTGTGTACGTACAAATTGTTTCACTTGCTTGTTTAATAAAACTTGACTCAGGTGGTTACCGACTTTAGTGTTACTAAACTCTTATTTAACTAACCCTTTTTCATATTGCCTGGCATTTGTGCATCTCTCATCAAATTTAACATTTAACATTTCTTTTAAATTAGCACTGGCTACCTATATTTATGTTACTACGTAATAGTAATATTATTGCCATTGGGATTTGGAACGCTAAATAATAATGATTTTTTCTTTTCATTTTTAAATACCTTTGCAGTAAAATATTTTTCATGTGGAGTATGTTTTTATGACTACTAAATTTTGATTTATGATGCTAAAAACGTTCGTATTGCAATCAAAATATTTCTCTTAGATCCATAATTATCTTCGAAGTGATTCAAGGGTTAATTTTTAATGTTTTTTAAGTTATTCAAATTATTTGATTACCCATAGCATCTTCAACTAGACTAATTACAAATGCATAGATGATATAAGTGCCTATATTTTTTTGAAGAAAAAGGAATAAAATTAAGGGAGTGAATGCAGCTTGTATGACAGACAGTACAGTAGAAGCATGAAATATGAAATAAATACTTAAAGAAAACTGTTTGTAAAACCAATAACATCTGTAAACCGTTTTTACTAAATTAATATTCGTGAGTATATTTACATAATATGATAAAAAAACGTGCTGCCGACTTTTCATTGCTTGCGAATTCTTAAAACCATGCGTTAAAAATTGTGAAACAATCAAACAATGGATACAAAAATTAAATACTCTTATTCTAATTAGGAGCTAATTATTTAGCTAGATCTGTAATCAACAAGTCTGTACATTTTGAATGATATAAATTAATTTCTATCCCGACATAAAATTTGACATGGCAAAATTGGAAATGAAAGTAGTCACATGACCATACACTTTATTTTCAGTTGAAATTTTGGCGTCCTGTAATAAGGAATCGCTGCAAAGTTTGTTAAATTTATGACATATTTCTGGTTTCGCATCCTCTGCAATTTCCGGTGCAACAAATCTTGTGATGGTCGTTCTAATTCAAAAGTTTGGCATTAATAAGTATGCAGTTAATTAAGTGGCATCAAGGAGGTTTTAAATTGTTCAACTTACAACATTAGGTCAAAAATTCTAGTTTTCAGCGTTCCTTGGCCGGTTTCCCGAGATTGCTGAGCATTGACGTAGCCACAGACGACTTTCTTTATACAGATATTTCTTTTCTTGGGGTGTAAATAATAAAGAGAACCAACATTCTCAAAGAAGCGACTAAAACTGGGTTCACTTGCTGAGTCACTGGCAGATCTAATGAAAATTCATTTTCTCAATTAATATGCCTTAAAGTTAAATCGGATTCTTTTGGATGCACTTCAATCTATTCGAAAATGGAAGTCAAATCAATGGAAGTCAATCAATGTAATATGTACCGAGCGATATTAAAGAGTTTCTTCCCGTCTCCATATTCCATCTTTCCCGTTACGGAGGCATAAGATTCCAGATCCAAGGGAACATTAATATCCAGATTAAGGGAACGTCTTCCAGTCGGCATACCGGTTGGGGCGGGAGCGGCATTCGCTCGTAGCAGTTGCAAAATATTATTTATCAAGAATGCTCCTATTTCCATAGTAATTTACATTTCAGTTATGGCTTAATCATAACAATTAGCATCATAAAGATATGGATCTTTTACCTAAGGCTAAAAGACTTATTATAGATACAGGATCCAGAGTTATTGCTCCATGACCGTAGCCTCCGCCTCCGCCATCATAACCGCCTCCTCCTCCGCCATAACCCTTGCCTCCTCCGCCATAGCCGCCGCCGCCGTAGCTACTATAGCCACCGTCCTTTGACTCTACCACTCCGCTATCTACTTAAAAATGACAAAAAAATTAATAAAGTAATTGAAGATTATGAGAAAAAGTGAATTATTTTAGACCTGCAGAAACGTTGTCAGTTCTCTTCAGACGAGTCAATTTGTCAATGTACTGCGCAAATACAGTAGACAAAGCCTCGGAAATAGGTGAAGAGCTGAGGCAAGTTTGGAAAACTGTTGAAAATGTTAGAGTGAAGAGTAGAAAAGGTGTAATCCATCCTTTGGAAGATTTCATTGTTAATGCACGATAATTGGCAAATCACTTGCTGATCTAGTTGCACTTGGTATTTAAGACTCTCGTAGCTAAATTCTTTAAAAAATATTTTAGTTGACGCTAGGAGAACTGGAAGAGAAGGAATGCACCAAAGCATGAGATTCATTCCATTGATAAACATCTTGAGTCAACGGTTTTTCAGTCATGAATCTCGGAAGAAACAAATACGAAGTGAAGACTGTAAATGAGGCTAGCATGGGACGGCGGGTGGTGACAAAAGCTTTAGGCGGAACATAATCTATTTTATAAATAATTACGTAGCTGCAAGTTGAAACAGGATGGAAGTTAACTATTGCGGGGGTCGGACACCAATCGCAGAAATAGAGTTTTGACTTCCCCTTGTCTACGTGTTTTGAATGGAGGTCTTGCAGAGAAGATTTAACACCCTAACTGTGATTACGTGAGGAAAGTAATTTCCTAAAGATGCTTCGCACTGTCGCTACTGTTCCAGGGGCTACATTCTCCCAATTTGAGATAAAAAAGTTGGCAATTACAGAAAGAAGATTTAGAAGGAAGGTTCTACTCGTTGGACATGACACAGAAGGAAGTCAAGAGATTTGTTTAGCACTGTAAACAGCTCCAATCATTCATCGTCTAACTGTGATCTGAGAAATATAGTGGCTATGCATCTGAGAAATAGTTTGTCGGCGACTTTCTATTGTTCAACAACAATTGTTTCTTTATTTACGTACACTTTTAGAGGAAATAAATCAACGGTAAGTGAGCATAGAAAATAAAGTAAATGGAAGCTCGTTGCGTCATCATCTTCTGTCTCAAATCTGTTGTTATTCAATACGAACTCAGCACAGTAGCATAGTAGTCGATGCCTGAGTTAGCTAATGAATGTAATGAATGATCTTCAAAGACGCTAAGCAAAACGGTAACCGTGACCTGCTCTGGCTTTTACTGTGAACGTTTCCGCGACAGATGCATAAACTCTTTTCGTCTCTTACTAACTCAGCTTCCTCAACGGATATTGTACCAGTATGGACCCTTTTCAAGATTTATTATTTCATTTGCTGCCAATTAATTGCGCAGTGCATACAGTTCATACCCTCTTTCCGCCTTGGCGTACATAAAATATAGGCAGCTAAAACTACTGACATGTCCCACTCGAGAATAGAAAATCATAGTTCATAGTTCATATTTATTCAAGTGCCACTTAATCAGTATACAAACAAGTTAATGAATGCCTCCGTTTTTCACAAGTTAGCACCGAAGACAAGTTATCAATACAATAATTGCCTTACTCCCATAGGCTAGCCGAATCGTTACCAAATTAGTTTCGAAAAGTCAGTTACATATATACATCTATACAAATGATTTATCAATACAATAATTGCCTTACTCCCATAGGCTAGCCGAATCGTTACCAAATTAGTTTCGAAAAGTCAGTTACATATATACATCTATACAAAATCAAACCATTGTATTGTTCATTTCAATATATAGACGGCACTGCTCTTTGAACATAACTCTTAATCATTTTCATATCTTCATTTTGAACCTAATTGCATAATAGTAGTAAATAGTAGAAATGTATTTATCAAGATAGGGATCAGATATACATAATTAACCTACACCCATTCTTACTTTCTGCTCCACGTTCTATAATATAACTAATAAATAACGTACTCTCTGTTCATTCGTCACAGAGAATTATATCATTTCCCATCACTGGTTTTATCTCTATAGGTACCTTGTAAAAGGGCTCAAATATCCGCGAGAATTATTTTAAATCATGATTTAGCATTTTGAATCCAATGTCTAGTTTTGTTCAATTTTAAAACACTTTTATGCGAAAACTAATGATTACGCACAATGATATATTATATTGATTGCTATTACTACTTTAAATTCAATGGCTACCATAAATAATGATCTAAAACGAAAATCGAAATTATAGTATGCAGATACATGTTCCAAATTATGGGTCACAATTTTGGTGATTGCAGTTATCGAGGTAGTTCAAGGTGGCCATGTTACAAGTTTGCAAGTTACTAGGAGGGGGCACTTTGATACTTTTTTGAGGTTGCATTGCATGTTGCATCCAGGTCAGGTCAAGCCCAGGTTTAAATAATGTAGGTATGTGCTCCCAAATGGTGGGCGGAGCTATCGTAAATGGGCGGAGCATGTTGCCCTGGAAAAAACATTTTCCTGATCCCTGGTCTGTATTATGCTATGTACAATTAAAATGAAAATGACTCGTGTTTTTAAATTCTTAAATGAAATTAATGAGAACGCATTAGTTACAGTGTTACAAAGTCAAATTCCATAATATTCCATTGTAACAGTAACTGTTGCATGAAAAAACATCAAAATGGCAAATGATAGCGATATCTATTCACACTTTTTTTAATGCAAAGAATTACGCACTACTATAGTGAACAAATAACTTTTATCTTAATTTTCAGCAAGTTATTGTTATTACACATTTATACACATTTCTATCAAATATTTGCACATATTGATTAATTGCATCATCTCCAGATATTTATGATAAAGAATAAATACTAAACTATTGGTAAACCTAGGTTTCACAATTCTTGTATTTTTATCATGAAAGAGGTAACGCATAGCAGTAGTTCCACTTCCATGGCATACTAAACACTACATTAAACCCACTAATTTCTTTTGTGTCAGTATTGTAATTGTGTCTCTCTTTGGAAAAGTTCGTGCAAGTGCAAGGTCATTATTCTGTAGTCAAGTAGGAGTTAAGTAAAAACAGCTACAGACATAAGACGAGATAACTATTCAAAAGTGTCATGCAGGTACACAAACTATAAATACAAGTCATGAATAAAAATACGTTGTGGTACCTTTCCTAGCTAAAATCGTGTAAGCGGTTTTTCTTATATTATTTCGGTCTTTATTTTTGGTTAGCAAACTGAACCACAGTTAATTAGAAAATTAGGTTAAGAAAATACTATAATGTACAGAAATGTCTTTTAATTATCGTCTTAAGTAATTCTTTTAACCCCTCTCAACCGAATTACTTAAGCTAAAGAATTATGTATTCGTCCATTTCCCAAAACAAAACTTAACAATACTTACATACAGCTACTTCAAAGTTGAATAAAAGTTATTTATTGTGTTTTTTTGCCTGTGTTTTTGCTTCGGAGGTAAGAAGAGTCGTCGAGATCGTAATCATAGTCAGAGTCGAATGCACTGGAATTGCTTGAAATGGCCTCATTTCGTATAGCTGCATTAGACAATATCTTTGAGGCCATGTTTAATATGTGAGCCATGTTTTGTTGCGAATCTTCATCTGCTATACCAGGGACGGACTTCGGAGGATTGCCCTTTCCACCTCCAGTGGCTCCCATGGAGTTTTGATGTGGTTTCTTTTTATAGCGGTTGTACAGAATTGATAGAAGAAAAGTTGCAAAAGACATGAATCCGAGTACTGAATAAGGATCAAGAATTGCATCAGGGACAGATCTCTTGTCTTTCATAGCCCCTGGATTCATTGGAATCGTTCTTAGAACCAATGTCGAGTTTTCTGTGTTAGCAAAAATTGCCGATGACCAGCTTTCGGCTTCTCTTGACATCACAACAACAATGAGAAGTAGAACTCTTCTAAATTCCGTTTTCATTGTGTAAATATTTTCTTCGGTTGCCTCTTTCAATGCTAGGAACAAATTGTTAGGTTATAGTTTACATTACTTTATATCATTTTACATAATATATTCAAACAAATAAATTTTAAAGGGAAATGTTTGCTACTAAGGATTAATTGCGAGGAGCATAGATAGTACATAGATACCTAGATTGAACACTTTAGCTTCGTCCTTAAAAACTGGGCACTGTTAAAAAACCAAACCGGTGATAATTGGGGATCTTCTATGCATATTATTTTGTATTGTTCCGAAATGAGAGGATTGGATAATAATGGGAATTTAAAATGCAAATTTATTACGTTTTATACTTATGTAAGCAAGTATTTCAAATCCTTTTGATTATTTCGTCTATGTAATTCTTTCGCTAGTTTTTGGTCAAATCTGTCAAACAAAATATTCATTTCAACTGAGAACAAAAAGAATAATGCTGCTGATTTTATAGTTGAGCCCGTGGCTAATCTGAGGTTCAACCGAACTTCAGTATCATTGTCCTTCACAGTCTGTGAAGAAAAATCCCATAAAAGAAGACGTTTAAAATTGTAAATCTCCTGGCACTGCTCTTCTCATTTTGCTCCTAATGGAAATCGGCGATTGTAAAGTGTTCGAAGGGTTTCAATTCAAAGGAATTCACGCACCGTAAGCAAAAGTTATTACATTACAGTACATTACGTAGGACAAGCACAATGGTGATGCTATCCGTACATTCATACACGTAAACAATGCTGTCCGTAGTACCCCTAATAAGGAAATAAAAATCTCAATAAAATTTGCAGGCACCCAATTCACTCCAGTATTAATTGCCAAATAAAATGAAATTATTGCACAGCACTAGAACGTGTGCTAAAAAACAAGATAGGTATACCTATGCCGATATTCCGTTTATGCAAGCAAGAATAGGGATGTAAATAGTTATCTTTCTCTTTATTTCTGTAATTCGAGAAGTGGAATGCCCTCCACTATTGACGTACCAGTCTTTAACAGTACACCTATTTAAGTAAAATTCATGATGATGATAGCAAGATAATGAAACATTAGCAAAATTTGTTCGTGGGGACAACAACAGTATGGCAATATAATGGCAAATCACAGTTGACTGACATTGCTAATAATAATTACGCTAGAATGCAAATTAAAGAGCATTAACTTCTTTGAAAGAATGTACCCGAACGAAATAATAATGGTGAATTTTAAATCTATGATCATTTACCCATTTCCATGCGTTGGGTCTAAAATATTTTAATAATGATGGATATGTAAGATAAGATAGTGTTGTAAATAATTACAGGATGTATCAGTGGGTCTACTGATTGATTGTCAAACAAATTAAAGTCAAATGTCCACTGCCGCTATCACAATTTCTCCATAGCCAATTATGGGCCAAACTTGGAAAAGAGTAAAAAATGATTTAAAGGATTTCATTTCAAATCACTGCTTTTCAGCCTCAGGCACAATATTAAACAGCCCTAGCCCTGGACATATCTTGGATGGTCTGAATTTTCAGGTCTTGAGAGGAAAAAACAATACAATCCAAACAGCCAAAGCCCACTTCGAATATTTACCTTCTCATACTTCTTCAAACGAGAAAGGTCACAACAAAATCGAACGTTCCGTTGGAAAGACGACTTGAACTTAAATCTTAAATCAATGAAGGGAATTTTGTCAACAGTAACTGCTTTTAACTTAACTTAACTGCTGAAGAAAACATCTGAAAAAGAAAGTTAAAAAACAGTATAAAAGTTGATTTTTAAAGGCGAAGTCGATTTCCAAGCAAAAAATCGAGGTTTCTTTTCCCAAGGATATTCAAAGTCTAGCCAAGTAGGTATCATGCTCATTTTGAACAAAACAATTTTGTTTTCCAAATATCTGTCTAAAACAATTTTTCAGTCTTCATCCAAAATCCAAATATCACCTTCTAGGTTGACCAGAAAACATTTTATTATGGAACTAGAATGATTAGACCCACAACGAATCGTGGGCTAGCAAAAATGGTGTAGGTAGTCCAGAAGTTGAGAATTTCTATTTTTAGCGGGAAAGGGTATGGGTTTAGTTATGTTATAATATTATTTTATTAGGTTAGATTTGTTTAAGTTAGGTTAAGTATGGTTAGGTTAGGTAAATATTTTCGCGTTTAATAGACGCGCCTGCATATACTATTATACCATATAGCAGTAACAGAAGGTAGCAAAATTCAGCCTATTGAATAAAAACATTTGAAAACATTTTGGCTACAGTTCACAGTAGCAGTTATACTTTCAAAAATGGAAAATCTTACATTTTTTACATGACTAGTTCGATTTTTATCCGAAAAATTTATTTTTCCCCTAAAGGTATTTTTTTATTTGAAATGTGTAATTTTTGCTAGAGGTTTAATTTTCGCCCAATAGTTTAATTCTTGTTTGAATAGTTTAATTTTTGCCCGAATAGTTTAATTCTTGCTCGAATAGTTTAATTTTTGACCGAATAAGTAGTTTTATTTTTGCCCCAAAAGTTTAACTTCTGACCCAGTCATTTAATTTTTACCCCAATAGTTTAACTTCTGTTTGACCCAGTCACTTAATTTTTACCCCAAAAGTTTAATTATTACCGCAATGGTTTAACTTTTACCCCAATAGTTAAGTCGTACCCCAATAGTATAATTCCTACTCCAAAGTAAATTTAATTCTTTCCCCAATGCAAAAGTTTGATAATTGCTTAGTTTACCTTTTAGATCGAATAGCTTAATTTCCCCACGAATGTCATAATTTTCACCTGAATAGTTTAACTTACTTATTGGCTACACTTTAGATGGCCTTGGCAGAAGAAGTCGGCGGGAAATCACCTTCTCCTTCAAAAATAATCTTATATACCGTTAATTTTTTGTTCAATTTTTTGAATTTTTAAATATTTTTTGCAGCCCGCCTATAATGTTTGCGGTTGACGAAACGTATGTAACTTTGGAAGGTCTATTGCATAGTTACCTACCTGTATTTGCTACTATGCTTTTGTTTTCTTATACATATTATTATAGGTTATCGCCATTAAATAATTAGGACTGCGTTTGTATTCGTGTCATATTCGTGTTCATTAAAGATGACTCTGCCTACTCTTCCAGCATGACTTGTTTGAAATAATTATTCCTGACACTTTAGATGGCAAGAAGCCGACCAAAATGGGTAAAAAGAACGTACATATTTGTAATGTATTTTCTCCGGTATACCGGTAACTATAATTTCCAATAATCTTATGTCCAATTATTAGCCGATATCTAAGTTGGCATCATTTATGTTTTTTATTGATATGGTACATATTGTGTACAATAAATATATAATATGTATTTATATATTATGCATTAGGTATGTATGGTTCATGGGGTATATGTAAATTGATAATGCTTTCATCTTTGTAGGATTGTGTTTTATGGTTAGGGCGCTTTTGTCTCACTTAGCAAATTAAGATTTAACTTTTCCAGGAAAATCATTCGAAGTAGATTGCCACTCAACAAAGTGCACACCATAAGCTTTCATTCGTATCTTAAAAAAGCTGCTGAGTAATTGTTCGCTGTAATGGTGACGGTATTAAGTAAGTTGATATTTTGGTATGCACAGATATTGAGCAGAGGCAGAAATGGTTCGGGTAGGTATTGTAAATGCTACTCTTACTTGATCGAGGCAGATAATAATAGGGTGAAATAATAGCATTAGTACTAAAGAAGTGGCAAGAAATTATATCGCTCATCGAAGCAGATTTGTTTATAATTAGATGAAATACATGGATGAGTCTGCAATTTGTTCACTCCAACAGTAACATCAACGAGTTTTTATAGCAATTAGTATGGATTCCTACGGTTTGCGTCGCCACCACAACTCAATTCCAACATAGTGGGTATGTGCAATTAGTGATCTAATATTCGCGAATAAATATAAACCAGCTCTCCTCCGCAATAAATATTAATGTACAGATAGCATTTGATTTACTTGTATACTTCTTTACAAATAATATTATTAGCATTCCGATATACATTATTCTGTGCCTGTGTTTTGTATTGTATTAGTATGCAGTATGCAGTACATATTTATGTATGATTGTGTTTGGAGGATATTACATTTTACACTAAATCCTATGAATCTCACATTCCATGGAAAGCCAGATGATTGTTTACCAAGAGGAAATTGTAATTTTGCGAAGACAATTTGTCATTGAAAAGTTTGTCTTTCCAATTCTTATGGGGCTTGAAGCTAATCGAAGTTTCAGAGAATCTTATTTAGAGCACATCACTGAAAATACCATTATCCATGTCTAATGGTTATTTCCCTTACGTATCTTTACCTGACTTAAAGTTTAGTGAATTATAGAAAATCGACTTGTGGTTTCAATTACTGTTACTGAATATGAAGCGTTAAAATCTAATAGTAAACATAGATAGCTTAATCAACGTAACAAAAGTATAAACTGTGCAATGCTTTTCTATCAACTCGTAAGTACTTAAGTGCCCTTTTTGTATCTATGCAAATTATCCCTTTTATAATATATTTTGTGATGTACTGATACTGACTGCCACTCCTTCCACTATTTGATCCCAGCAATTGTAAAAAAATATTATATTGTTTGTATGAAAATATTGGAAACCATTAACCCCACAATAACTTGTGTTGTGGGGAGTTTTTAGAATCCAAAGAAAAAGGCAATCAACACCAAATGGCTTAATCATCATCCATTGACAGGCAATTTTGAGGAGTTCCAGTCTAAACGAAATGGGTCAAAAATGTCAAACATAATTTGAAATAGTTATCTACCTATATGAAATAAAGGAAATATATTAAAGCTTTTGTAAATTTAAGACAATTGTAAATAATATGTCCTAGTTGCATTTTTCAGAATTTCCCATAGAAATAATTCAAAACACACCTATTCAGCATTGAATCCGTGTAACCAGTAATTAATTTGCTAGTTCAATCCTACATAATGGAATATGGCTCCGTATTTAAATTGTTCCCAATTTTCAACGTATGGCACGATATGAATGGCTCTTAGTATCGTTACAATCAAAATTAAATCGTTAAGCCGCATTTGCACTGCGCTGCGCTGACAAAATTGTTTATGACATACAGCATAAACAATAATATCACTGACAAAAAGGTTAGAAAAGTTTATATGCC
>JABASI010004594.1:0-13769 GCA_019776505.1 Tomocerus nigrus | reverse complement strand
AGATTTAATTCGGTGAGTTGTGTTTTCGGTAAGTTGTGATTCGGTGAGTTGTGTTTTCGGTGAGTTGTATTCGGTGACTTGCCTTTCGGGGAGAAAATTTCGGTGATTTGACGTAGATCCATATGAATCACCCTGTATATACGTTCGTTCCCTTAAGTAAAATGACTATTTTCTGAAAGGAACAATTAGCTCTATATGCAATTTACTGTATTATGCTTGAGTTTTAATGTACACTACAATATTATGCAATACTAAATACTGACGTTCACACTTCATATCTTACTACTTATTACTACATCTTCAATAACAGATTTGAGCAGATACATAGATCATACGTGATGATACCCATCTATACCTTCAGAAAATAAAGAAATATACATTATGGACTTTATCTACTTATATACCCACTAATACCAAAATGTAATAATTGGGATTTTCATCTCTTCTCTAAAATCCAATTCTTTTCCTAGAGGCATTTTCCATCGATGTATACTATCTGTAATTACTATTAGAATAGCTTATAATTAGTTAGTATAATTAGTTATAATTAGCTTAGGTTTTGGGCATGTTACCGGGAATTAGGGGAATGTGGCGTTACTGGTAAATAGCCTAGGAAAGGAATTCCAGGATTAGTAAGGTTATTCCAACTATCTAAGGTCATGCATGACAAAACGGGGCAAGATATTGAGTTAAAACCGTATACACCCGCTATAATGTTCAAAGTATGTACATATAGGTTCAAAAGGTCAAGGCCAGCGTTCTTATACCCCGCTACTCTAGGTTGTATCCGTTTTACAATGATTTATTTCATATAATGTACATGCAATATTAGCTATTCGGATCTATTTCCTATTATCTTTCTTTGCAGCGTCCATAACCGTATAATGCTACTTTAGCGCTCGTCAATTCAGTATAGTTTTTGGTCTGTTTCGTAGACTAAGTAGAATCATTCTCACAAAATCTTACAGCTTCCTCTGAGCAAAAATTGCAAATATTGTCACTTTTTTGACTACAAACCGAAGCAGGGTCATGAGTTCATGTCGCATACTTAAATCGTAAAATGGCAAAAACCAAACATCTTATTATGAGTATATTTTTAATTTGTGGTGGCTTTCCCTAAACTTTCACATTGTGAAATTGAGCCTCAAAGAACACAAATATTTTTATTTCGGAGGAGATCCATTTCTGTTTAAAAATAAACGTGTGAGATACTATCATAGCCATTATAGCCCATATATGGCTATCCATTAATGACTATAATATAGGCATCACTGGTTATATGTGGTGGTTTCAGACATTATAATAGCACTTCTGTCCTGTTAAGGCATTTCCAGTAGCGTCTGATTACTATTACTTATTACCTTCAAAATAAATATCTACAATAGCTTTGAAAAACTCGTCCTTATCCAGCAAATTACCAGCGTCATACGCATATTTAATGTCGGCAGATAATATCTACGAATTTCTGAATCTTATTAGCCTACATTTATTTCGTATCTTCATGCAGATAAGAACATCAATAGAATATTTTTTGTATCTCCCTTGCTATATAGCTGTACGTGTACCTGTACCTAACCTATAGTGATTGCGGCCACATCATACCATAATACTATACAAATCAACATCTAAACGGACTACAATGCACAAACTAACACTTCGACTTCATGTATAGGTATACAACAGAGTTGAGTTCCTAATTGTTTGTTTCACTAATCACAAACAACTCATTCATATTTCTGATGCACGCTCATTTTCACTTATTGTACAATACCATATCCTTTCCATACAAATCAGAAGAGTATGGATATTATTATTGATCTTCGACGAAATCATCATTGTTTCTCAGGTATCCACATAAAGTCTTATTCCTTTATGCATATCACACAATAAAACACTACCTTGAATATAAAGAGAGACATAGGTACCTATACGTACACACTACACATATTATAAATGCAAAGTAAATAATGACAAGGCATGGAAGACTAATGAAATGCATCCCTTTGGGGGTATTTCTTATAGGATTTTTTGTATGCGTGTGGATATAATATTATATAAGTACTAGCAATATCGAACGCTCTTTCTCTACTTTTCTATTTTTAATATAGTTACCTAAGGTATTAATTTTTTAAATGTATAACTACTTGATATGGTTTTACTACGTAACGACTTTGTTCATTGGTATTTACGACAATTTAGCATTGAACACAAGACCCACATCCTATTTCTGTGCATCCAGAGTTTATGCTGGGAGGTTATTTTCCTGTCCCACTAGCTTATAGATTATTAATGTGCACGGTACAACCTTCCATTGAGTTTTTATGAGAATACGTTATATTATTACGTATGTTATAGTCATCCTAATGGGATGCTTATGCTTATTTGAGTGAGATGGCAAGTCAACTTGGTTGTCTTGTTCTTGTCTGCTTTTATGCAAAAACATACAAAGGGGAAGGTAAAACTTATTAAATGTGACTGCGAGTGCAAACTCAATTACCTTCCAAATGCGCATACCCACAAATGCCTTTTGCACCTGAGCACATTTATTTGTGTTCAATATTAGTTTCATGATGTTGGTGAGTAGTTAATAGTAGCAACGTAATTAATAAAGGCTCTATTAAGCAAGATTTAATGTGATGTACGCTAATCGAAGTCCTAATGGATGTATACCCTATAAAAACTAGCAATGCCATTGCTATACTGATATTACACTTGTTATAGTTACTACCAGACATTTTTAAATGGGTATTGTCAGCAAGTTCCTGCCGTGAATACTTGCTGTTAAAAAGTTACTATCAGCAGTAGTACCTCGTTAATATTTTATTAGGTTTAACTGATGGGAATAAAAGTCCTTAGTTTGGCTCATTGTTATTATTTCTTAGCACTGAAATCTGTTAAGTACATGGATAGGTAGGCAAATAGAGACTAATATTTAATACATGCACGTACAATGTTACTTTACTAATGCCTGTATGAATAATGCAAATATTATACGAATGAGTACAATGGAAAAACTATTATGACATTTCCTAGCGTAGCTCCCACAGCCAGTCAGTTAGTTAACTTAACATAGCGTTAAACTGACTGTAAACGCAATGATTCTGTTTGAACTGACACGAGATAGCTAGCCCAGTGAGCACAAACACATAAAATAACTTACTTAGTTATATGTTTAGTTAAATAAAATAAATGCAACTGAGAAACCTAATGAAATGAGTCTCACGTAGAAGTGGTCACAGTCTGTGGGAAGTCTCTCAAGAGTTAACAATGTGATAGTGGCTCAGGCAGGTGAACTTATGGATTTCATAGCGTGGCTTGGTCGTTCTTGCGAGCACTGCTACATTTAATTCTATCTAGCATTAGAATTTTAGTGCTCTTATTTATTTACCACAACACACATCTATCTAATGTAATTTATTTGTCGAGTTCATTTCGTATCTATACCTTGGCTTACTTATTATTTTCAGATTCTATTAAAAACTAAGCCATAAGGAAAGGGTTATTATGATTTTAATTAATTTATGATTATGAATTTCTGAAACCAACCAACCGATAAGCGGCAACCTCCGGAATTCACAGTGGTCAAGTATATTTTGCAAATTCAAGAAAGTTTTGTGCGTTTAAAATGTGGTTTGTGTTTTCTGTGCTAATTGCAGAATGTTTTGTGAAAAAGTATTTGTTTCTCCAAAATCCTAAATCAATGAAATTGTAATGTGAAGTGAACCACTGATGACAAAATAGTTAATATTCAACATGCCTATGCAGATTGTGTTTGACAAGGCGTGCTACACGCCCGGGACTGTTGTTACTGGGAATGTAATCGTGATCAAGAGGAAGAACTCGGAAAAAGTGAAAGGTAAAAACTTATTTTATAACTTAACTAGTTTTTCATGGACATTCACAACGTAAAGGCACTATTTATATTTATGCATTGCGCATACAGAGAGTTTTCATTTGAACTTGAATTAATTGTACTCCTTGGTGCGATTTAGCTGATTAAGCATTAGATAATATTATTATAATAATAATATGATACAAGACAACATAGACAAGTGATTGCAATCTCTTAAGGAATAAGAAAAATGCTCACGAGACGAATAATTAATTCTCTTGCATTTGGTTCCTTGATGAAAATTCTTTTGAATATGTTTTGTTGGGAAGGTTTGACTTTGACCTACAAGGGCAGATCCAAAACCATGATAGGATACAGCGATGGAGTGGCCACTTACAAAGAGGACATTTATTTTAACGAAAAAATCGATTTATTCGGTCACGGTAAGCCAATACTTTTTCTTCCTAAAAAAAACCCGAAAACGCAGAGAAAATCATGATTTAGTCACAACAATTTAAAATGAATACCTAATAATGAGCGTGAGAATAATGTTTTCCAAGGCCAGCTTTATTTCATTAAATGCAAACAATGGCATAATGAGCACGCTTCAATTTTTTGTCCAGATGGAACAAACATGAAAATTCCTGGCGGAGAGAACTTTTATCCATTTAAGTTCGAACTTCCTGCTGGATTGCCTTCAAGTTTTGAATGTGATTTTGGAAATGTCCAATACATCGTTGCGGCTAAATTAACTCGATCTAGTTGGCGAGAAGACAAAAATGCCACAATGAGACTTCCTGTTGAAGGAATCTTTGATTTAAACCTTGATCCGTTAGCTCCCGCACCTGCCGAAATACGCCATCATAAATATGTGAAACATTTCTGGTCTAAAACGGGACCCTATGGCATTCAGTTCAAAATTCCAAGAAGTGGATTCGTTAGGGGTCATTCAATTCCATTTTATGTAGAAATCAAAAATTACAGCAAGTTAGATCTGAAGAAAATTAAAGTTTCCGTTCTCCAGGTACATACACATGGCATAAAGATAATGTAGTTATGTAACTAATTTTTAAAGATATCTCTAATCTAAATATCTCGGAAAATAGACTATACCTAACTTAAGTGTCTGTGTAGTCTGTAGATAGTTGACCGGTTTGGTAAACTGGAAATTCTCATAGGCAAACTGCGCTCTAAATCATTGTATGAATATTGCAGGAGGTACAGTCTGATGTTTATAGTACTATCACACGAAGTATAGTCGAAGAAACAAAAGGACCGGCTGTACCGGCTGGACAAATTCAAGTGTGGACTTCAAGGCTAAAAATACCTTATGGAGTACCACCAACAAACTTAGGAAACGTGCTAAATTACCCATCAGTAATTCCAGTGCAATATTGCTTACAGGTAATTAGATGTTCTGAAATGCCTCTGCACAAGTCTGAAGTTTTTATAATGTAATAATGTAATTACTATAGTTAAGTAGCAATGCATGTCCTAATAATAATCGTGGGAATTTTCAGGTTCAACTAGGTTTAAAATCCTCAAGTGAGGAATCCATTACAGGAAAAATTCCTATTATTATCGGAACGATATCTTTACTCAGCCGTCCACGGGTTATTTCCTCAAATTGTGCTGTCCATCGCCATCTTACCAATAGAAATCATTCCACAAATTTTGACCTGTCCCAGTCGCAATTTAGTCCTAATCTTCAGTTGAGTGGAAGAGCATTACGGCCAGTACGCAGATATGAATATTACTTGGAGTTTGAAGAAGAAAATAATTATGAACGTGTCGATGAAAATAATTGTCGTTATGGCCGTTATGGAAGGAGTAACCAAATCGCACCGGATTCTCGTAAAGATTTTTCCTACTTAAAAGTTAAAAGAGAAAGTGTTAAATTTAATCCAGATCGTAACCACATATTTATAGAGTTAGTAGCTTTGATTACTTGCTATGTAAGATATTCAATTGCATATCTTGCATACAGTGCAGTGTAAGTCTATTATTATATGCTTAGTGAGACTGACTACGTGTGTAAAACCTATAATATAATATAGTGACTGCACGCGTGAGGTACAAAAATAGCAAACACTTTAGCTGGCTCTAAGTAAAGGTGTTGTGTTTTATTATGGTACCTATATAGCCAGTGTATATGTAATTGCATACAGACTTAGCTCACCTGTATGGTATATCAGAGTTATTTTTTAGCATTAAACCAATTAGTCTCACTTTCCATCTTTTATTCATTTGATAAATCTGACTTTCTGCTCTTATTTTTATTCAGCATTGCACCAGAAGTAGTAGGAACGTACGGACGCAGAGATAGTTGAAAATGTAATTGAGTTGTTTTATGTTTTAACAGCTCCACCGTCATATGACGAAGTGTTCACGTATCCAGTAGAGCCCACAGAGGATATTCATGAGACAAACAACACCACGTCGAATTCAACACAGAGCCATTACCCTGACCTTAAGCTCAAATTATTTAATGATACAAGTAATGAAGAGGAGCAAGACGGACGAAGAACCACTGAGTTTTAATTTAGTCAGTTGGTGAATTTGCATAGCTAATTTAGTACCTACGCAGTATCCAGCACACACCGCAATACATTCGACTGGTTGTCATTGTCATTGTGTACAGATGCAATTAATTTCAATGCAAGGAGTCTGCCATCGTCTAATATATTCCGATGGCCTTCAACATACTTTCATTTAACTGTTCAATCTTCAAGTGCAGAAGCAACTCATCTTCATTTCACATCTTTACCGTAGGCATGCCTTGTCTTGTTTGTTTATTATTTTGTTCTGCTCTGTTGGCGGTATGCAGATAGATACCTACATATTCGTAGGTACACAATCTCACGTATCAGTATTTTTCTACAGCGCTCAATTCTCAAGTGACTATGTCTGCTGATTCCATTAATTGGTTTGAGGTGCAAGAAAAACACTTCTAATTATATGTACCATACCTATACTGTGTGTTTATTCAAGTCAATAAAAACTTGTAAACCAACCCTTACAGTATTTACTCATGTTTTTTATGAATGGTCTTATTTATTTCAAGATTTCGATTTCACTTTCAGAAGTTAACATAGAATGCGATCTGTACTGTATAGGAATTACTATAATTACTTCATAATATGCACAGTAGTATTATATTGTTTCAGGTATGATATGCTAGTATATTGTATATCTATATACTAGAAAAGGAGCTATTTCACTTACGCTGCTGTGATCAGTCTTGTGTAGTTACATAGTAGTTATAGTTATACTTACAATGCACAGAGCATTACTAGAATATATTTTAGGCACCTATGCGTTTGAAACACAGCAATTTACTGTTTTCAGGTTCAAAGCATCAGAACAGAAATGTAATGTTAAAAATATTCCACCACATTACAGTCAAAATTAATAGTAACAAGTACTTTTACCATGATACGGAATGATGCAAAATTCTCTATTGTAATTTGTATAAGTAGTTGTACGCTAATTTTGCTATTGTAGGTATAATGTAATGTAGGTACTGGTATCAGTCGTATCTGCAAAAATAAACGATCTACTACTGATGTGCGATTCATTATACACGAAGCAAGATACTTAAGGAGGCCCTGTACAAATAATTAATAATACATTACATAAGCAAAGGTTCAATAAAATGTTACAGTATATAAATACCTAGGCACATAAAATCTTTCCCCATCGTTCTGGAATATTAATTTAATAGGTACGCGTTCACATCATATCTACTCTCACACATAATGGCAAATGTAAATAATATGGCTATAAGTTGTCATTACAAATGACGCTACAAAATGATCAAATTAGTAGGGCAAAAGGTTCAACCACTTCCGTTGTAGCTACTAATAAGTAAATCAACATACTAATAGCGTCAGAAGAAATGCAGCGCACGAGCAAGTGTATTTGTTTGAACTTACTTTTGTTAGATATGTGTATAGCCTAATTGCGTGTGCATTAGTGGATAGTTAATTCAGGATGTATCTTAGCAGTTTATCTACTCAGAACAGAACAATGAATGAGCACATTGCACAACGTTCCATAATATATCGTAACATCTGATGGTTGACTCTATGCGGACATTTGCGATTAGTCTCTTTGCTTTGATAGTGGAATTGTATTATCATTCAATTGGGACTGTGTGTGTCTTACGGGAGGAAGCAGTGCGGAAAGAACTGGGTCATGTTCAAGTTATACCTCAAGTGAAGTTAACGATAAGTACTCGTGCGTGCATTGCACATTTATTTAAAGATAATCTAAAGGAAATGTGCGTCCGATTTATTTACGGTTGTGTCTCTTTCTGTGATACTAAATAGCTGGATGGGTCTGGTCTAACTAGTATGAAAATGACTCAGGTGTTGCCCTGAATGTACAACTTAAATGTGTAGCCACTTAGGCATACATATGTTAATACGTAATGAAAAGCAGAACTAAAACAAGAATGTGAACATAAAGGTAGAGCTTTAGATAAACTAATGACAGGTTTGCCTATATAACTGCAATTATGCGGAATCTACTAACACAAATACATTAATTCAGATATATACAGGGTTTGTTTACTTTACATTTGTAAGAATGTATTACGCAATTTCCTGCTAATGCTTGTAACGGTGAAGCCCGTGTGAATTGCTTTACAACAAAACTAGCTTTAATGTAATAATTAATAGAATTTCCTTCTTCGTTAACTATACGGTCTTACATTGAAGTAGTTGAGTTTGTCCATGTATACATATGGCAAGCATCTTGCACATGGATGGCTATACATACTGCATAGGTATGTGCGAGATGAATTAGTCGAGGACTTACGTAATATCAGTATTATGTATTTATATTACGTTGGTGCAGTGTAATGACTATGACAGCCATAAAACTATGTTTAATGTAAACTTGCATGCTTTATGGTCACTGTGATTGCATATTGCATTTCGTATTACCTACGTGCCAGCATTACGTAGTTAGACTTTAACTATCTTTGTATTGATTAGACATGGATACATAATATAGGAAATTGATGAAATCTCAGCTATAATAATATTATAATCTCATCTGGTCTTTCGTTCTAGCGTATCACCAAAAGATTAAAATATATTGCATACCTTTATATTTGGCTTCAATGGTAGATTGCGTGTAAAGTTCCATGTAGCAATTAAGTAAGTCCACGGAACTTCATTCTATTAGCCATTTTGTTGCGCCATTAAAATGATATAAATCATCTAGGTAGTAGGTAGATACATAACACGAGCATAATACATACACCTAGGTCAGAATGAGATTGAATTACAAAGAAAATGAGCAAGGCACTGCTAATGAACGAATAGTGCACGAGAGCTACATGACATCCATGATTATATGTTACCTCTAAAAGAGGAAGTTATACCGTTCTGTCGGAACCTTGGGGATTACATGAAGAAGGTACTTTTAATACTGGATTTGATTCACTTGGTTTTTGTTGTAGCTAAGACAGGATGAGAATGGACGAAGGTTAGAGTTACAATTAATCCATGAACTGAACATATTGGCAGTGTTTTACAAACAATGGAGCATGAAAAAAGAATATGCATGAAAAAATTCAACATTAAAAGTATTTCTTGATGCAGAAAGTATGGGCACAGGTTGGCATGTAGGAGGATGTCGTGATACTTTATGCCATTGCAGTTATGTTCGGATTATTTGTTGAGTGAGCTTTGAGCGCCCTTCGCTTCTGTCTCTCTCTCATTCGGTTGGATATTGAAAGGAAAATTTCTGTCCATCTTAGAGACATGGTTCGGGGAGATGCAGAGAAACTAGGTCTAGTCTGGCTGGATGGCTGGACTCCCTTCGGCCTGTTTTGCTTTGGCTGGATCCGAATCGGATCAGATCAATATTCCAGTACAAGTAGGTTCCTCCAATGCAAAAGCAAGCCGGGAATTTTCGCCTTTTCTGGGATTGACTCCTGCCATGTACTATAGACAACATATAATATGAATCTATTTACAGTCTGCTGTTGAGGTGCATAGAATAATACCCGAATGTACTCCACCTTGAATTCCATCATTAGCCAACAATATTTACCTGCCTTCACGAGCTGGCTCCCCTTTACACACTTGATTAGAATAAACTATTGAATGTCTTGAGTGTTGAAGCTGGTACTAATTCTAATATTAGACGATGGGATCGAAAATGGACCTTAAGATTGAGCTAGACAATCCACTTCTAAGGTTTGAGCCAGGAGGAATCATTAGTGGTAAGGTGGTTGTGTGGAACAAAACATTCAAGCCACAAGAGTTCAAGAAAAGTGAGTACAACTACCCCCGTTTCCTTTTTCCTACTCACAATTGTTGCTAATAGTTGATGCATTGAAATTGCTAATACGGACTAGGCTCCTTAAATATATTGCTCACCGTAATTATTTTAAATAGGTTTGGGCGTGACTTTTGTCGGAAAGGCTTGGATTTGGGCTACAGCTTCTGTCGAATTATTTTTTACGCACACGGTTCAATTGACTGCACATAGTAAGCACAAAATATTATTGGTCTAATAATATTCAGGGCTTTTAACAGCCAAATATTCCTTACAAATAATATTAGTGCTAATTGCTAATTAAAATTGTGTGTACCAACTACCAACCTACAATACAAATAGAAACGAAAGAACGATTACAGTATTTAATCGGGTAGTTAGTTTGTAGCATGATTTTGGATGAATATTTGCAGGTGAAAGACGCTCAAAAATTGGCCCTGGTCGTAATGACTACCCGTTTGAATTTCTGCTACCTCCAAGTCTTCCATCGACTTTTGCAGGTCGTTTCGGAAAGGTGGAATACTACGCGGACGTAACACTGTGCAGAGTTGGAATCTTGGATCGTCGGGTCACGATGCCTTTTAATGTGACTGCAATCTATGATCTCAATGCGGATCCCGATGCATCCAAAAGTGCAAAACTTCTCATGGAAAAGTACATTTGCTGTTTCTGCTGTAAAAGTGGTCCAATTAGGGTTATTTTTCAAGTTCCAGTTAAAGGCTGCATTCCTGGAGGCTATTTACAGTTCTCTGCTGAAATCAGTAACAAAAGTGGTTCAGACTTGACTAGAGCTACCGTTTCTCTTGTTCAGGTTAGCAATCCACTTTTCATATAGTAATAATATTTTAGTAGCTCATGTTATTTTAGTTTAAGTCGCACATGCAGGCTTACTTTGGTACAACGATGTGTAGGTATTAGGGGGCTAAAGCCACTAATTTTGCAGCAAGACAATAATAGAATAAGATGAAAATACACATTTTAGTGGCTTTGGTGCTTAAAAGACAATGCTTGTTTACTACCTATAACTTATCATATAAAATAATAGAATATGAAAAATTATCACGTTAGTATCTATAAATCCTAGCTATCGAATTTTCACCCGAAAAATCACTTACACAGTTAAAAATCACTTTCCCCTAAAAGTGAAACACACAATAAAACTTATAATATATTTACTATTATTTGCATGCTAACAAATGTGTGAGTCTTGAATGAGTCTTGAATGGCATGGCTAGTACTATAACAGGATAGCAAATAATTATATGAATCAAAATTATAGCCCATAATGGGCATGTTTTTTTATAATATTGTAAAGATGGATAAAACGACTTTTTATCCGTAGGAAGCAAATGTATGCACACAACGTTCTTCAGAAGTAGATTCCAAAGTAGTTTGTCGAATGAAAGGACCGGCTGTGAAAGCAGGAGAGAGTAAAGTTTGGATTGTGGACAATTTCCCTGTACCCGTACCGTCGATTCCTCCCACAAACACGCAATCCTACGGCTGTCTCCATTACATTCTCATTCAATATGTTCTTAAGGTAAGAACTACATGATATTTAAGACCTGTCTGATTTGAAAATGGGTAAGTTACTTTGCTGCATTCCCCGCGTAATAACAACACTCATTTGACAAAATTTAGATTAAAGTAAAAGCAACAGAGATAATCGGTTGCATTGAAGACGCCAAAGTAGAAGGAAATATACCAATCGTTGTCGGAACAGTTCCGCTGAACGATGGATCATTGTCCCAATCCCCCACCATCACCTACACAAGTGGATTAGAGTTGGATGACGAAGACGAAGCAGATGTGTACATGCCATCACCCACAGCACCTCCTCCACCCTATCCAAATTCCACTGTGGACTCGCGTGAGAATCTTATTCCTCATTTATGTATGCGTGAATCAAATCTCTGCCACTAATTCAACTAGGCAGGAAATCTAATTGATTTTTTGAATATTTTCCTACAGCTCCTCCGTCTTACTTGGAAGCGATTTGTTCGAAACAGGCACCACCACCACATTTATGATGTTGCATTTAAATATGTAATGCTTCGTACTTACATAATTTAGTAACTAAGGATGTATCGTTTCTATTTCCACACGTACAACTTACGGACGATTATTAACACAATTTAAGATGTCGTTGTTTTGTATTTGTAAAATGGCTTAAGAATTTAAATGAGTTTAAAATATTACTATCTGTATTGATACGTACGGTCATCAATTTTAAGCCTATGCATTTTCCTATACCGTCAGTACACTTTCCACATAAACATATGTACCTCTATTATTGTATGTAGTAGACACGCAATTAACGGTATAATACACGTTGTTAATTTACCAATCTATATTGTTTCTGATATACATTATTCGAGACATTTTAGCTGCACATTGCAGGAGTCGATGTGAATATGAATCATTGCCTCTAACCTGTGTATAAGTATGTAAGTATGTCAGTAATTATTAATTGAGCCTACCTAAGTATATGGATAGGTATAATTAGCATTCTATTGTATCCGAAATAATAATATGCTGTTCATTGATTATGAAAACAACGATAATACCTTCCTGTGCTACTAAACAAGCAAGAGTGTACATACCTACGCATAATAAATACAAAATCTATCTATAATCTAAACCTAAACTATGATCGAACGATTAAAACCAAAGTATTGAATACTAAAAAATGATAAGTGTGCCACAGAAATTTACTTGAATAGTAAAATACTACGACCCAAATAGCTAACAGGGGGAGTCTACAAGATACTATAAATGTATGTACTATATACTTAAATGCATTGTGAGATGTTAATAATAATTATTGATCTACTAATTAAAATATTAATATGTGTGTATGTGTAATTGTGCGTAGCTTTAGTCGCTTACAATACATTATAGCGAGGGGTGATACCCTGAAGGTATCGTAACGTTAATAAAACAATAAATATTAAATAAATGTAAGAAAAATGTGTGACAAGCTTTAAGTGTATATTGCATAGAGAGCATTTCAACCTATTTAAATGTGTTATATTATGTAAATAGTCTAGTATATAGATGAAACGAGTGGGATCGAGTTTAATGATTGTTGACTACGTACACGAGAGATTGCTAAGTAGACACTTTTATTATTGTAAAGTGCAATATTGTTGTTAAACGTGCCACGCCACAGTTTAGTTTAAATTTAAAATTCTCGTACCTACTCAAGTAAGCTATAAATAATTCTTATCGTTATTAAGGTAAATGTCATAAGTAATCGCAAAATTAATACCATGTTCTGTTTAAGTACAAAAATATGATCAACTCCCCAATTTGTAAACAATTCCTCACATAACATCCATAATGCTAATAGAAAATAAATTCGCAACAATTCGCTACAGTGATAATTTGTTATCTGTTATACATACATCCATTAAATACATGCCACAGACAGAATTAAATATACTATAGGTACTGCATTTTGCACAACAACCTAAATGCCATAATGCAAATAATAACATCTAAGTAAATAATACTACAGGGCTATTCATATATATGTTAAAGAGGTCTACGGCCTCTAGCTCCTAAACGGAGGTTGCTACCAAAGTGAGGTGACTGTCATTCGAAAGAGGAAGAAATTTGCTATAAGAATAGCTATAGTCAT